>MJUT01057823.1:309076-337693 GCA_002080005.1 Gigantidas platifrons
TATCCTATCTTACTATAAGCTGTTCTTTTACTTTAAGGTGTGTCTTAAGTGTAATGTTGGATAGTCTCTCATGTTCATTTACATCCATATCCTATCTAACTATAAGCTGTTCCTTTACTTTAAGGTGTGTCTTAAGTGTAATGTTGGATAGTCTCTCATGTTCATTTACATCCATATCCTGTCTTACTACAAGCTGTTCCTTTACTTTAATTTGTGTCTTCGTGTAATGTTGGATAGTCTCCCATGTTCTTTTACATCCATATCCTATCTTACTATAAGCTGTTCTTTTACTTTAAGGTGTGTCTTAAGTGTAATGTTGGATAGTCTCTCATGTTCATTTACATCCATATCCTGTCTTACTAATTTAACCAAGGACTACATCAAGCACATGAAAATAATTACATGTAACATGATATAACCATCTTCAGAACAACACTTATAAATAACATTTGTATAACCCTTTTCCTTGTCCTGTCGATAACTTCTTCCAGTGGTTATTTCATCGACCATTTCCCCGTGATGATATGTTTTATGATACAGGACATGACATCAATACAAATCTGTAAATCAACTTAATTATCTTATTATATCCACAAATAGCGATTCATACTGGACGGTTCCTGTTACTGAAATCATCACCATGAATCAAAGCTTGCTGACATTTACCCTTACTTCAAACTACTATGCAAAAATAAAATAAATGAACAAGGAACAAAACAAGAGAATACGTATTGCACAGATGCGTAATTCGAAACAATTAGAAAAGTACAAAAATAACAATACGGTTGAACAATGATGTTCAAGAGAAACATAAAATTCAGGGAAACAAAGAAAATATAAAATAATAAAACATCAAAAGGGACAACCAAGTACAGCAATGGGCAGGCTTTTCTGACTGCATGTCTTATATTCGTTGTGATGTCGTCATTTGAAGAGTACATTTATAATAATAATGTAATAAAGTACACAACTCGTCCAAATGAATTGGACGTTAATGAAGATGAATGGGGAATGCAACACTCCACGCATGTAAAATATATTGAACAAGCCCCTAATACCTAAAGATACGGGTCAGGGCCAGTACGCGTAACCTTAGTCCCTTAATGAAGTATATTCCTTGTAGAATGCATTAGATTGTCGAGAGTATTCTTATTTAACAGTGTAATACCTTGTAAAACATAAGGTACCAGTGTGTCCATGCTACCTTAAGCTTTTGAATGGAAACTACTGATGTACAAGTAAATAACTTTAGGAATATTTTAAAAGTAACATTAAACTGTTTTTAAAATTGAGTAGGGTCAATATTTTAATTTAATCAATTACACGGAAATCTGTATTTAGAAGAATGTTTTAACATATTACCTTTACATTCCAAAATTATGACCCTCATAGAAATAAAATATTTCTGTAATTCGAAAAAAAATAATAATTCGCATATCAAACACAAAGAAGTGCGACAGATGGAGGAATTGCATTATATCGAGGATACTAGTATATATGTTAAAGACCTAAATAAGTTTGTACTCTCCTAGTTTAGTATAAATTAATTAAAAGGATCAGTTACTTACTAGTTTACTTTATAACAGGTGAAACATGCACTTACCTTTAATTGATACTACACAGGTGGTATTTTCTCACAATTTTTTTTTTATAATTTAGTCTAAGTTGAAAACATTGAACAGCTTAAACCATCTTCTGCATTCAACTTGTAAAACATGAATATGTATACAAGCTTGTGCTATTCGTTTTGTGGGCATGAGCTACAAAGACTATTCCCCAAGAGTAATAAAACGAATTTATGGTAATAAATGCTAAATAAACCATTTTGTTTATTTTGCATATTGTCTGCTACATATTTACCGTGTGACATGCTAACCAATTGAATAAAAGATGTAGCTATGTCGGATTTTTTTTATTTTGCTCGTATACTATCATGTTGATTGAAGACAAAACTAAAACAACACGAACCACACGTCTGATCAACCTCTAAATAGACATATTGGAAATATCAGCCAACTCAAGTCTAGGTCATGGCTTGACACAAAATTGCCACCGTTTTAAACAGGTTAATGGGACACAAAGAAACGTTTGAAAATACCAGAGAGATTATCAGAAGTAGTATATCGAAGAACAGACAAAACAATGATCAAAAGAAAAAGAACAATGATCTACCAAACACTACGTAGAACACTAACGATCGAAGGAAAGGGTCAAACGAAACATATATTTCCTAACTGTTACATAAGTCATGATGGCGACTGTAAAACTTTCGAAGTGATGAATTTAACTTAGCCTATGGTAACCTTTGGTTCAGTAGTTTAGTTTCCTTGTTAGCAACGATCCCCTATCAAGGAATTTCTCATAGGTACCACAATCTATGGAATATCGGATCAACTAAGAGATTTGTACTCTTGATATACATATCTCCATCAGCTAAACTTATATAATCAAGTAAATAAAAACCTCTCCAGATTTCTTCGGTTCAAAAGACAATAAACAGAATTTAATATAATTCACATAAACATGATCGGTACCAAATGGATAAGTGAATTCTTCTAAGGAACCGACAACTGGCTAAGAAGGTATAATTTGTTACTTGTAGACTATATATTGCTCTTAATGTGAAAAAAAAAACGCAATTAATACGATCCATGATAGACATTATAACACATTCCAAATTATATTTGTAATTCCTGTGGTTTGTAAATCTTGTGCCGCAAATCATGACAACTACCAAGTCATATAAATAACCAAAATTTGCATATTTGAATGCGACTTCACAAAATATAACTATGTGATATTTCTTCATATACATTTTTTGTATTTAACTATATAAAACATGGGAGATTAAATTGAAGAAAAAAGCATGGGATTTATCAAATAAATATCAATTAATTATAAAATATTTTCATCCATGTCTTCAAACTTATTGGAATGAAACACAACATTGAAATCAACATAAAAATAAATCACTCTTACAGTAAATGTCGGTATATATACAAGTAATAATTTAAATGGTAAATTTAATTATTTCATTAAACATACATTTTGTTGTGATTTCATAATAAGTTAATAAGTTAGAATTTGGGAGGTCTCATTTATGACATTCCGTAAACATTGGTTAATTATATAATTTGGCAACTTTCAGGAATGGCGTCGCAAGAATTGGAAGTCATTTAAATTGCAAATTAAAATTGGTATATGTTAATTAAATGTTTTAAAAATACAACACAAGAGGACACATGTGAGATTTGCTTTAGCATACATTTATTTCATTTTAGGAGGCCTTAATAAATCACATCATTTTCAAGGATAACAGCATTTTTTTCAACCTGTTTCACATTGTACATACATGTAATCATCGGTCCATTCTAAGATTAAATAAGCACATTATTTACCTCTATAATGAGTGTTTTGTTTTGGATGACAAGGTGTTGTTGCATGTATTCAAGTTACAAGAATACTGATCATTTATATTAGTAACCTGTCGTGTATGGCATAATGGTGTATTATGTTCAATACTGCACTGACAAAACCGTATCCAAGTTATAAGAAATACGAGTAAACTAGTTATACGTATACAAAATCAAAGACGATACACAAACTCCGTGATGTAATCAAAGGTGTTCCGGGCGGCTTGGCTTCTCCTGCTATATATACGACACCTGTACTGTGCTACAATGATGATATGTATTGATGAACATAATTTTCTCATAAAAATCGTAGACATGTCATAATAAAAACTCTTTAAAAAAACGTTAGATAATACCGAAGAGGCAATCAAAAATGGACAATCCAGAGAAACTGGCAACATAGGGTACATTTGTACACAAGACTAATAAAAACTATCAAAAATGCAACACAATATATGTTGGGAACCACTATACCCAAATAAACACAACTAACGTAAATATGACATGAGCCCTCCTACAAACAACCGGAAGTAAAGACGAACTGAACATCGTTTTATATAAACATCATAACGAACATCACAACACGAAACTCCGAACGTAAAGACACATAATAGGACAACATACAAAACTTGAGAATCACAGATCGTACCAAAATAGCTAACGTTAGATTCTACCCGCAAGATGACATAGATTCTACCCGCAAGATGACATAGATTCTACACGCAAGATGACATAGATTCTACACGCAAGATGACGTAGATTCTACACGCAAGATGACATAGATTCTACACGCAAGATGACGTAGATTCTACACGCAAGATGACATAGATTCTACCCGCAAGATGACATATATTCTACACGCAAGATGACATAGATTCTACCCGCAAGATGACATAGATTCTACCCGCAAGATGACATAGATTATACACGCAAGATGACATAGATTCTACACGCAAGATGACATATACTATACCCGAAAGATGACATAGATTCTACACGCAAGATGACATATATTCTACCCGCAAGATGACATAGATTCTACACGCAAGATGACATAGGTTCTACCCGCAAGATGACATAGATTCTACACGCAAGATGACATAGATTCTACACGCAAGATGACATACATTCTACACGCAAGATGACATAGATTCTACCCGCAAGATGACTTATACTCTACCCGCAAGATGACATAGATTCTACCCGCAAGATGGCATTTAGTTTTATCAACTATTTACAAGCATGATGCTGTAATATAAACGCATTACAAGAAAACTGTCTATATATTGGCTCACGAAATAATGATAACAATTCATATATAATTTGGTCAATGATGAATACATAAAATGGAGTTATTATAAACTAAAAAAAAAACTTGATTATAAATTACCAAATCATATAATGAAGAAAAGAATAATGAACCATATGATAATGAATATAATTAGTTTAAATATAGACAATTGTTATAGTCATTTATCATATGACATGGTAACTTTCAGGATTTGCAAACGATTTGAATGGGAAATTTAAATTAGAATCTGTTAATTAAATGTTTCAAAAATACAACACGAAAGGTTACACATGATATTTGATTCAATATATATTTATTTGTCATGTCCTTTTTTGGAGGCCTTAATAAATCGCACCATTATCAAGGATATTTTTTTTAACAACAGTTTTTTTCCAACATGTTTCACATTGTACCTAATCATCGGCACATACTATCAGATAATAGACACATAATTTACCTCTAATGAATGTTCTTAGATGAAAGAGTGTTGTTGTATGTATTAAAGTTACAAGAATGCTGATCATATATGGCATAATATTGTACTATGTTCAATACTGTACTGATGCGAACGTAACCATGTCAAGAAATACGAGCAGAATAATGATAAACGACGATTCAAACAAAAACTCCGATGGTGCAACTATATCATGCCGGAATGGTTACACATACAATGTATATCACACCAATTTTCACGATGGGTGCCATTAGTGAGTTAGCCCCCAGTTTTTGGTGGTATTCGAGTTACTCGATCTTTAGTTTTATATGTATGATTTGTAGATCGTTATTTATCCTTTTGTACTTTTTATTTGACCATTGTGTTCTCTTTTCTTCTTCGAATTACGGATTCTGATTACCTCTTTGGTATCTTCAAACTCTTCTTCTCATTACAAGGATGATAAGAATATACAACCATGTGTAAATTACTACATCATCAAAGACTTTCAAATACAAATGAACAGAGCATACAATCATAGTCATACTCACAACCTTAGTGGTGATAGCCTTTTTCTTATTCTATAGGTAGAAGTACATCTAACTACCATACGATCGTGGCGACGGCCCTTTTTGGTAATAGATTGGGGTTGTGGATATGGTGTTGAGCGCCACTTCAACAATATTTCAGCTATATTGTGGCGGTGATTTTATTGGTGGGGGGAACTGGAACATGCGGAGAAAACCACCGACCTGTCCCAAGGAACTGACGAACTTTAACACTATATAATATTGTATCAAGTACATCTCGCCAGGAGTGGAATTAGAACTCAAAACTTTAATGTTGTTTTGGTAAGACAATTTATGTAATTTGTATATACCACACTAAACATTATGCTTCAAGTCTATTAAGATCATCCAATGCCTACCAATAAAAATAGAGGGAGTGAGTAACTGTTGTTCAAAGGCATGTGGAGAATTTTTGTTCAGATATATCGTGATAAGTTACATTTCTATTGACAACAGTCCGCAGGTAGACATGTCGCTCCACTCGATCTCTCGCATTTGAACGGATCACGCTAACCATTACACCAACGATGTGGCTTTTTTTTTCTTCCTTTAATTTTCAGTTATTTACACAATGTTAAATGAATTGAGCATGTTTTAGTGACTATTTGCAATTTTCCGTGTGTTTTTTTAGGAAACGGATTAATATAAGCGTTACGCTTGTTTCTGAATCCTTTGTTATATTGTAATGTGGAAAAAAAATGTAATATATAATTCATCAATAAAATATGTTTAAATCAACGATGTGGTTACATCTCAAATCAAACAGAAAAAGTAAAAATTGGCTACATAAAAAAGCAGTAAAATAAAAAAAAATATGACACCCGAAAAGAATAATAAAATGATGAGTTTTACCTAATTTATGGGTATCACCCAATATTAGGACCTGATTTTCAACGTAACAGAATAGTAAATCACAATCACTGTATTTATTGTGTATGCAAATGAGCACGTATAAATATTTGCTTGAGTCATTGTATGTCTACTATTATAAAAGCTTTTGTCTTTTCGTTTTTACATTACATACTATATATGTTGCATACGTTACAGAATCAATAGAATATGTACATTGTCTACATATTAGGTCATGAAATGTCTTTCATATCTTAATTTAGTCAATGAAAATTACATAAATTAGAGTTATAAAAAATACTTGATAATAAATCATTCAATCATATAATAAAGAAAGATTGTGTCAATAGAATGCTAATTACTTCAATGACCCATAGACAAATTAATATGATCGCTTTAATATAGATAATTTTTAGTAATCTACATACCACTCGTATACGTATGCCACTTAAGTCTTTTATAGTGATTATGTTTGTTATTACCAAACATGGTTTGATACAATCGTTTCATGAAACATTATTTTCTACAACATAAGTTTATCCATATTTGCAATAATCTACAAAAGGTTAAATAAAACATGCCTTTAAACTTCCTTTTCATAGTTCAATTTACATAAATTAATTATACTTATAACATCCTCAATGGTCGAAATGTGGAAATCTCGAAAATATTACAATCATGTCTTTGGCTCGCCATATTGGATTATGCTTAAAAGGGTGTTCACAAATTTGTATTGTTTTTGAAAAAACGCATATTACCGACAAAACTTGTATAACAACATATAGACAAATCTACACACCCTTTACTAAAGCCACAAACATAAACAGGCGGAACCAATTTCGGTTACGTGTATACATTATTTACGTCAGAGAAAACCGAAGTGGCTATCAAGAATAGAAAATCCAGATATACAGGCATCAATGGGCAAAAGACACCAACGAACACAAATAAAACAAAAAAGACAACAGAAAACTTAAATGATTACAAAAACTGAGCTCGCCAAAACTATCTGGTGTGAACCCATGTTCTCGCGAAGGGTAAGCAGTTTCTGCTTCTTACATGATACCCGTCGTGTTATTAAAAGTTAAGTCCGGGAAATGTCTTGTGGGTGAAAGATGGAAGAATACATGTATTACGTAAGGAACCATGATGTGATGAATGAATATCACTACAACATTTAATAATGTTCTTAGCATTGACCTTGGGATAATCAAAATCTCAAAGGTTGTCAGGACAGTCGACTAAAGCACATGATAGACCAGTAAAATACGCTTATTGTCGATTAACATGATTAAGCTTATTTTGCCAAAACATTTATTTTCGAAATATTTTAACGACAAATAGATACCGTCCAAACGCTACATATAAAACCATCGATGCATAACAATGATTGTGAGATGAAATTAAATTAAAGGAAAGGCGATTCAATTCTTCTTCTTTATCGCAAATTGACGCTAGAGATTTCATTAATGGATACAACGCTAGCCTGTCCCTGATAAGTGTGAAACAACTCCTAAGGCAGTTCACCAATATTCTTGACCTTCTCATAGACACACTGTAGTATCTACACAACTTCTCCTCTAATATTCGGTATAGTCAGAAAGACTATTACACTACGGATAAAAGAAATCACACACATACCAGTGTATCATGAATTTAATCGCCATCATATCGCGAGATCACATAAACAAACCACGGGAATCACTTCCGGTTCTATCTAGTTATACAACTTCTCTTTTAGCATTCGGAATCGTCGGCAGGATTATTACACTACGGATAAAAGCAATGGCACAAATACCGGTGTATCATACATTTGATCGCCAACATATCGCGAGATCACATAAACAAACCACGAGAATCACTTCCGGTTCTATTGAAAATGGCCATTTATACGTTATTTATGTCTTTCTATACGTTTCTGATCAGGGTCAGCTGTTGTAGGTCATCACTAATAATTGTATTATTCTTTAATGATTAAGATAACAAAGGTCATATATCTGTTCATATAACTATACTTAATACAAGACAGCACTAGTATACGCTATAGTAATAAAAAGTAGATATAGCTGTAAAAATGTGTCTTTGTCTATAAAAAAAAGAGCTAAGAATCGTGTTCAAATATTATGTGAAATTTGATAAAAGACACGAAGCTATTCAAAAAAACGTTCAACTTATCTGTATACCTTTGATAATCTTTATAGATATCGTTGTCCTTAGATGTCTATAAACCGTAGATATTAAATTTAGGGTGCATAACGTGTTTCTGGAATAACCTTCACCAAGTACACTCAAAACTGAAAGGTTGGGAAGCCAAATAATATAAAGGTGTTTGGGAGCAATAAAACCAAAGGGTATAAATGGGGTAGGAAAAATTGACTAAGGTCACCTATGCATGTGGGATGAGAACATTATATCTAATAAAGCATGCCA
The DNA here is from genome assembly GCA_002080005.1 of Gigantidas platifrons. Taxonomy (NCBI): domain Eukaryota; kingdom Metazoa; phylum Mollusca; class Bivalvia; order Mytilida; family Modiolidae; genus Gigantidas; species Gigantidas platifrons. Next base: position 318,062 of record MJUT01057823.1, read on the forward strand.
GAGCCGAAACACTGACTACTGGGAAGATGATATAGTCAGCATGAAAAGAGTTCAAGGGTTGTTGAATATTTGTAACTAGGCTAGTTTCGTGGAATTATTTTCGTTGTACATTTGTAATATTAATACGAAAGGCAATGGAAAGGTACACTACTAATCCTTACTAAGCTTTGATTTTAGAAAATTTATCAGAATAATACTGACATACCCCCGTCCAATCACAGTATACGTCTGATATTATTCCTGAATTTCTTCGACTGCATCGGCGTTTTTGATATTGTAATAATAGAGATACATAACAAAGAAGGGTTTGGTGATACCAAAAGGGTAATCAAAGGTCGTAAATCGAAGAATAGACAATATAAATTAACTCAAAAGGAAAAATTACAAAAAGACAAACAATAGTCGACACAGCAGAACACTAATGACTGAGCAACACGAAGCCCAATAACAATCGGGGGTGAACTAAAATGCTCCGGATGGGTAGGCAGTTCCTGTTCCACTAGTGGCATTTATCGTGCCCTTCTTCTTACATGTTTGATAAGTGATGAATGAGCAAATACTGATTTGATTGTGATGACGACAAACGGAACCTAATTAGACAATTTGTAATGATACTGATTATTAGATTTTTCCACTTTGACATATATTTAATATATATAACGGACTATAAAGTATGAGTAGAGACTCTTCACTAAACATTATAATATAGCTACGATGACTATGCTTGACAAAAAATATTTTGATTTAAAATTGTATCTTTTTTTTTTGCATTATCCTATTATGTGTGATATGCGTTTTGAGTTCCGTATTGTGATGTCTGCTACGAATTTCGCGCAAGAACGATGTTCGGCTCATCCTTACCTCTAGTTGTGTGTACGAGGTATCATGTCTTATTTTCGTTATGTGTGTTTGTTTGGATATAGTGGTGTCCAACACATATTGTGTTGTGTTTTTGTTTTGTTTGTCTTCGTCTTGTGTTGCCAGTTTGTCAGTTTCTCTGGATTTTCCATTCGTGTTAGTCCCTTCGGTGTTCTCTAACGTTTAAGTAAATTGCATTAGGTGATCTTTGAATCAAATGTTTACGACATATTAAAAAATAAATAAAAAAACCCTTTCAGTCTGTATTAGAACACATGAAATAATTGTTAAATTTTAATGCTTTTTAGATAAATATATATTACTACATTTGTTTTTTGCTGTTTTTTTTGTGTGTGTGTGTATTTATTTACGTTTAATTTTCCTTTACCAAAAACCAAGCTTATTGACAATATCATATCCTTGTGGGTTTCGTCTATTGTACAAGATTTACTTTGCAACATTTGAATTTCTGCTTTTCGCACCTTTGTATTCACCACTTTGATCATGCAAATTACATTATTACCAAACCTAAGTTATAATTAGCTTTAAATAAAATTACTGTTTATATCAGAATTGTTCTCCGTGTGTCTATTCAAGTGAATAGAAGACAAATGTCAAAACAGAATTTAAAATATATCATGTTTAGAAACGGGGTCTGTTAAACAAATAAATATAACAGAGAATGTCAATACAAACACGTCTTGTCTGGTTTGTTTATGGATTACATACTACTGTGATGAAATATTGTGACATTTGTATTTGAGGAATTGTATTATGTAGACAAACAAGACTTCCATTACAAAATTGAAAACAAAAAACTGTGCTGAATGCTGACACATGATAAAATTTCTTGAGAAACGAATCAGTCAAATAGCAACGTTCTTAAATCATAATGCATTTGAAGAAGGTTTGTGTGTTCCAATGTTTCATAGTGAAAATGAAAAATAAGCACAATACCACACTGTCGGAACAGTTCCAAAATCCAATAGAAAAATCATAGAAAGCAGCAAAATATATACCCCTAACACACGAATACATGACCCCTCACTTTCCTGGTTTAGTACAGGCACTTCCATAAAATGTGGCGGGGCTAAACTAGCTTTATAGGACCAAACCTCCTTTCATAGTGCAATAATGAGCTCATTCAAGTGCTTTCAACATGTGAGTTAAATGCCAACCCTCACATATAGACGTGCGAACAGCGTTATCATAAAGAGTATCATACAAATGCAATATATGCGTTCCAATGTTTAAACGGGATTTGCAATAAAGCGTATCAGTCATTGCTTACATATTGTTACATATCATGTTTATCTCGAGGTCAATGCCTCATACTTAGAATATATTAACCCTCTTTCTGTCACACATGTGCCGTTTTATCTGTGTTCTACCCTCATCAGTGGATAGATACAAAAAGACATGCGTCTGAACGACGGAGATTACATCACACGATGGAAATAAGCGAGGTATAGTGCCGCCACAGAGACACATGGAATAGTTAAATCATCTGTGGGTTTTACATGAACCGTATAACATGTAATTCATTAAGCAATGTTTGCACTTTCGTAAGTTTCTGTTTCATGTATATATTCTGTCTGACATTTTTATTAGGATGATAATAATAGTCATGTTATGAACTAAACATATTATGGACTCCCCCTCGGGAACAGTTCCCGTACAGTGCTCTTAGGCGAAGTAGAATGACCTGGGCACTAATAAATCGTCAGACAACACTGTAGAACAACAGTTTCCTCCTGAGAGGTCTCCGTAATGTGATAATAATAATTCAACGTAACAAGCTCTTACCTAGCAGATAAGAATGGTGTTAGTCTAATGATATATCAGAACAAATCAAGAATTAACGATAATTATTACAAGACGATACTGGATGCTGATGTGCTAATGTAGGACAATGGGGCATCTTATTTACATACCACTTTATAATATGCTTTGTTTGCTTATATCTGTATTGCATTTGGAGATCCAATTATCAAGAAGAAGAGACAATATTGGGTTCGCATTAACCGGTTGAACCCTTTCATATTTTCACATGTCTGTGTCTATCCAAAGCGAGGACCTGGATCTTCAACACCATAGGTCGTGGTTTTCTTTTTGTTCAATTATTTAAGGTGAGAGGTGGTTGTTTGTTTTGGTGATATTGGTGGCATTGTTGAACACCACTATTCAAACTTTCTTGTCATAACGTATTTCGATTTTATAACACAATTGAAACTACAGTTGTACATGACAATTATAAGAATCCATTACTACTGTATTTTGATTGGCATTAGATTAGTATACGTTCTACGATTTCACCTCATTGTTTGACGTCAGCTACCGTCATGGTTATCTTCGGTGATAAGACACAGTAAGTTATTTATAATAATTGCTATTTGAAACAAACGACAAACAAAGGAAAATTGAGAGCGTTTATAAATGACATTGTTAAACTTGAACCAACAGACTGTATAGGAAGAAATAGCTTTAATATCAATATAAAAGCCGGAAATGTTATAAAGCCGTTTTGTAAATCTGTCATGTCACCACAGGGTATTCAGAGATTTAAACATCTCATGCGAAGAGGTAGTAAATCATGTTTAATTTCCTGTGGAATTTACAAATGAAATCACGATGTCTCTTTCGCAAATTAACTGAAACCGATTACTTGATATCTGTCATATGGTGCTCTTTCTTGAGACCTATGATGTCCGTTACATGATTGGTGTCTGGATATTGTTTATTGAAATTTTATATCTCAATATTATAATTGGACAGTGGTTTCTATCAAATGTCATAATGTATTGATAACCGATACTTTAACTGACCATTGTATGAGTAATATCAACTAAAGTCATAACACTCATGGGATGAGGGATTATCGAAAATGTTACAATTGATAAATGATGTCTTAAAATTTGCTCTTCAAATACTGGTGGTCGTTACGTAAATGGCAATGAAAACCATGGAAGTGTGGTGGAGACAGGTGCTGAATAGATATCTCAGGATGAGGAAAATATATAAATGTACTGTTTATTTTTCAAATGTGAGAATACACTGTCTGTTAAACCTACTTGATTTATATGCATTGTGTACCCATGATAAACTCGCAAGAACAAAATTTGCTGCAGCTTGCAAACTGCAACAGAATTAAATAAATAAAAATCATAAACATTTTAGTACCTCTTACAATGGGGATCCAGTTTGTGATTGTTATCATAAAAATACTATGTAGATTTTTGCGTCAGTATTTTAATAACCACGAAGTAAGAACCACGTTAGAACTACTGTTGAATCAAAATAAAACATGATGCCTGCACATTGTTAATTTGCAATGAGAAAAAAACTCAAATTACATTACACAAGAAAACCTGATACAAAAAATGTAAACCAATAAAAACATATGCAATTCATACGAAACGATTAAATAAACCGATAAAAAGATATTCCAGTAACTTATCAAACAATAAATGTGTATCTTTATGCACATTAGAGTGATTGAGTGGATGTTGTTTAACATCAAGCGCGCACTTATTCAGCTATATGCTACATTTCGATAAGATGATATTTGCTTTGTACTCGACCAACATGCGCAATCGGATTTTTATAGCGCGTGCCTACTGTAACAACGGCCCACGGATAGACATGTCGGTCGCTCTACTCCAACAAATCAACCTGATTCAGAGTTTGCTCTTACTTCTTATTGCTGCTTGTTTAGCGGAGACACAGGCACATACGTAATTCGTTGTCTTTTGCTTATAACTCGACCGGGGCTCGAACCCACTATCTATCGAACTCGAGGCGAGCACGCTAACCATTACACCACCGATGAACCCACTATCTACCGAACTCGAGGCGAGCACGCTAACCATTGTACCACCGATGAACCCACTATCTACCGAACTCGAGGCGAGCACGCTAACCATTACACCACCGATGAACCCACTATCTACCGAACTCGAGGCGAGCACGCTAACCATTGCACCACCGATGAACCCACTATCTACCGAACTCGAGGCGAGCACGCTAACCATTACACCACCGATGAACCCACTATCTACCGAACTCGAGGCGAGCACGCTAACCATTACACCACCGATGAACCCACTATCTACCAAACTCGAGGCGGGCACGCTAACCATTACACCAACGATGAACCCACTATCTACCTAACTCGAGGCGAGCACGCTAACCATTACACCACCGATGTGGTTTTCTATTAGATGGGAAATAACAATCCAAGAAATACATTTTACGTTCCTTGAACGAGAAATAAACCTTATAAAGGTCAAGTTTGTGTTGATTCCCTCTATTATATTTTAATGGAACTTTCTGACTAGACTTTATCTGATTGTCTCTTCTGATCAATCAAACTATAGTTAATGTAGTACGGGAAAGAGGAGGCATTAATGACCATCCACAATGTCTTAAATAATTATCTAGTCTAAGGAGTATGTGATCGTTTCTTATAAGAAGTTATTATCATTGACAACTGCTAGAAATAAATAAACAAAACAAGTAAAATCATCTAAGATGTATAACAGTTAGGGTTAGAGGTGTATGAGTAAATATGAAAACAAATTCATAGAATATGAAGAACATGTATTACAATTCATGACCGAGTGTACATTACATTGTTATGTCTATTTTTGGTAACTTACATAGCTTTAAAGACTTTGGGTTAGAGTTATGATTAGAGTCATTGTGGTTAACGCCACTTAAATAATATGGCAGGTACATCTTGGTGGTCAGTTTTATTTGTGGCGGAAACCGGAGTATCCAGAGAAAGCCAACGCAAGTCACTGACAAACTTTATAGCATAATGTGTGGTATCGAATACACCACTCCATGAGCAGGATTCGAACTCACAACGTTAGTGGTGATTGGCACTGCTATGAATTATAGGGTCAGTCGTTGTTCTTGCAATATTATCTAGTGGTTTAATTTATATCTACCTGTGAAATTAATGAATAATCACAGCTTACGTTGAAGAATAGGAGATCGAGTTGCTAAAGTAGTTGAAACAAAAATAGCCCAACACGCAGTTAAAGTTGAGAGTTGAGATCCTCATTTGTGCCTAGATGTACTCGATGCAACTGTATGTGATAAAGTTTATCAGTGACATGCGGTTGGTTGATAGTTTTCTCCGGGTAAACTGGTTTCCTCCAACAACTAAAAAGACCGTCATAATATAGCCGTTTAACTTTGTCATTACTGATCTATTTATATTTTCACTTACCTCCACGATATAACTGAAATGCCATGAATTATAGTATTTGATAGAGCATCTTTCAATAGAGCGACTCATAACTATTGGATGTGGCAGTCGATTCCCGTCAGATGTCGTACAAGGGAAATACGAGTAACGCAGGTGCCGTGATTGTCTAGATCTCAAGGGTGCTTTAAATCTGTCATTTGCAAGGCATTGGCTATTGTAAACACGTCAATACTGTGTTATAACAGTGGGTGAATTCACAGGTAAATATTCTTTAAAAATAACAGAATAGAAAATAATTTTTCAGCGGAAAACTAGTTCAAAGTATTGTTATGATAAACAGTATGACACACAATCCCAAAAATTATTTCCTGTACAACAAATGGCGTTTACAGAGAACAACACCTGAAAATGCCAAGAAATATCGAATTGATAAAGAACCCATGTGTTGTGGTCTGTAGCATAAAAGGACATTTCAATTTAAATATCATTTTTGAAAAAATGTTTCCTTAAATATTATAAAAGCAGTTTTAAATGATTGCTCCCTTCCAATATTGTGTTTGGTAATTGAAATGTATATTATCCCAGTGTGCTTAAATCAATATTATAATTGGATTAATGCAGTTTAAGTAATGTTTTCATGCTGTTCGAGTTTTAACCAAAACACGTATAATTTTAATTTGTATGAGGAATCTGACAAGGAAAAAAAAGTATATTCACTATCATCATAGGAAGCAACTATTTGAAAAGCTGCAAGTCCTGACTTCTTTTCATTATTGCGGGGATCGTCGTGGTCGTGATCGTATGATATTTGGAATAACAACTACCTGTACAATCAGTGCCTATCACCACTAAAGTTGTGACATCGAACCCCGTTCACGGCGAGGTGTACTCGATAGCTCATTATGGGATCAAGTTTGTCAGTGACTTGCGACAAGTCAGTGATTTTCTCCATGTACTCCGGTTTCCAATAAAACTGACCGCCACGATATAACTGAAATATTATTGAAAGTGGTGTTAAACACCATAAACCAACCATTCATTATAGCGTAGCGTGTAATGGATTTCTATAGTAATAATCTCGGTGGCGGAGTTAAATTTTAAAGCTATGTAAGTTACCAAAAAAAAGATACTTTATAAAATAATCTAAATGTGGTCCTGTATCGTAATACATATACTTCCTGTCCTGTTTATTTGTTTTCATATTCCATGCCCAATTTCTCCAAATATAAATGAAAACCGTTGGTCCATTTAAAGCTCTACCTATTTAAACATGTGTCAGGGTCAGGGTTATGGTATTTAACATGTGTCAGGGTCAGGGTTATGGTATTTAACATGTGTCAGGGTTAGGGTTATGGTATTTAACGCCACTATCAACAATATTTCAGTTATATCGTGGCGGTCAGTTTTATTGGTGGAGGAAATCTGAGTACTCGGAGAAAACCACTAACCTGGCGAAAGTCACTGATGAATTTTATCACATGCTGCATTATCCAGTACACCTCACTCTCTGAGAGGGGGGATTTTAATTCCAACTTTCGTGGTGATATGTGTGGTAAGGTAACACAACTTTAAATTTATTTTCTTCGTATTGTATTCTTAAAATATTTGAACCTTGGAATGTATATTACATTCAGGTGTACGTCCCATCCAGGAGGAGTTGTATATTTGCTTCACACCTCAACAACCCCCCACAGCCTAAATCACCCCCTATGGGGTTTTATCATACGCAGAAGAAACCCAGCAGTTCTTAAGAAATAAAACAGATGTTACAAACATGGCATTTTAATTAGATTGATTTCACAACGGGTTCATAATATCACCAATACCACCTTACAATATATAGATAACAATGTTAATTGCCTCCCGTAACTACAGTAAACAGACAAGTGCTATGTTTGTGCAAATCTGCAATTACATTTACTTGAGATCTGTGTAAAGAAGTTGCTGTATTGTAATCATTGTCTTAACATACAGAATCCATGTTTTCTTAATTAAGCTTGACTGATTCACCTGATATATTTAACACAAGGAGACTCTATAACCTTTACTACGGATAATAGCATGTAATGTTGAACAATGTTACAAGAAAGATTGATGTAATAGAAATATGTTTGGATTTTCTCTCCCGATCATGTTGTTGTTGTTACTCAACTTAATTAAGCACACGTGATAGGAATAAGCCTCGTTTTACTGCATCAACACATACTGAGTGCTCCTTTGTTACTCAACTTAATTAAGCACACGTGATAAGAATAAGCCTCGTTTTATATACTTCCGCCCATTTATGAGGATGGATTGAACATGATTTGATTTTTACATTGTTGTTCGATTAAGAAACTAAATACCTATTGATTGGTTGGTGTTTAGCGCCAACTTTAACAGTATTTCAGCTATATCGTGGCGTGATCTAATTTTACAACAAAATTTTCACATCTTCCAGACTCTTAGAAATAAAACATTTGTACCAAATATTTACAGTTTCCATGTTTAAGTCCATGTCGGAGAGGCTTTCGTGGTCGTGATTGTATAGTAGTTGGATTTACAATTACCGGTACATATGCAATCAGTGCCTATCTAATATTACGTACTGTATATGGGGCCGTCCTGGTCGTTATCGTGTGGTAGGTGGATTTATAAAAAATGTGCAATCAGTGTCTATCACCACTAAAGTTTGGAGTTCGAATCCCGGTCATGATGAGGTATACTCGATTCAACATTATGTGATAAGGTTGTCAATGGCTTGAGGCAGATCGGTGGTTTTGGTTTATAAGAGTACTCCAGTTTCCTCCGCCAATAAAAATAACCGCCAGGATATAGCTGAAATATTGTTGGAAGTGGCATTAAACACCATACCCCTAACCCACACTGTACATACTGGTCTGATAAAGTAAAGGATCGTGATATCGATTTTTTTTTCTTCTCACCTTCTTCAATGTGTCAAAAACACCGTAATGTTACCTATTGATTTCGACCATCTAGATGTAAATATAGATCATACTTGTTTACTGTGTATTCAGATTTCTGATTTTAGTCTGCAAAAAGAGAGCTATAAAAATATATTTCTAACTTTGAATATTTTTCAAACTTGTTGAACGATAATGCGTAATTGATTGAACTATCACTGAAGCTGCAAAATCAGACTGGGTTGGTCCAAAGGATTGTCGTTGGATACAACATTAACTAAATAACCCACTTCACGACGGGTGTCTCCCATGAAGAAAGGAAAAAGTACCCTTTAAATACCAATGAGCTGATGAAAATCTACTCTCGGTATTGTAAAATGCTATGTTATTGAGTTTTTTTTCCTTCCTTTTTTTAAATGTCAAGAGAACGGCGTTCTTTAAAAAAGATGCGTCCCAAACGAATAGAATTATGAATGTTGGTGTTTAATGACACTTTTTCATCATGGCTGTTAGATTGATTAGTAGGAAACACTGAAGGGTTCAGAGAAAATAACAGACATGATTACCCCTCCCCCCTTTTTTTCCCACGTAACTACGATAGGAATCGAATAAACCAGCAACTATATTGGCGATAGACATTTGATTTACCAAATCTTTTTTTGACGTTGTGTAGCTTTGTGTGGTCCGAAAGTTTCTTTAACACCTTTCATGTCTCAATACCGAAGTAAAGTGCAGCAATAAAACAAAACAAATATATAGTAGACTATATACAATCAATAATTAAAATGAAATGCAAATATTACGGACCCTCTCCCCCCTCCTACTTTTTTATATACAAATTGATGTATTTTCTGATTCAGAACAAATTGTGTAAGTGATTAAAAGTTGAAATTAAAATTATTTACGTAAATTCTCTTTGATTTGTATTTGTTTTGAATATCAATCAATAAACTATTGAGGTGTGTGCGTTGCTTTAATACCAAATTTTACTCAGTTTGGAACCTTCGAAGTTATTTAGAGGTCCTTTTGGGTTTTTTAATTTAAATTTTTTAATAAGTTTTGTTTTTATTATTATTATTTCCTTTACAAGACCTCTTGGAAATGTTGAAATTCAATGCATCACACGTTCATCCAAGTACCATACCATCGTTGTTACAGTGCCGGGCATCCTCGTGTTAGGAGAAGATAGTCGCGATAGATTGGTTCTAATTCTATCTTTATTTTTTCCTAATAGTCTCTATCCATGTATTTTATCAACTGTGTAAAAGCACATGTTAAATAAATTGTGCAAAAAACGCATGTTACATAAATTATGTTAAAATACATGTTAAATTAATTGAGTTAAAAACACATAAAATAAATTGTGCAAAAAACATATGTTAAATAAATTTTCCAAATAATTTCTTAAACAAATTGTGCAAAACACTAATTTTACACGAAATTCTGTAACAAATCATATAAATAGTGTAAATGCACATGTAAAAATTGTGTATTCTAATATGACGTCCTTCAAACGCTTTCAGTCCAAACCCGTGGTAAAAATAATATATACCAACACCCATTGTAATTTATGACGTCATCGACCATTTATAACGATATTTTACCAATTTTTACATATTAGAATCGAAATAATTCATGGAAGCCATATGTATATATTGTTTTTACCACGGGTAGGCCCTTTATGTCAGCTTTTTACCCTTCGCTAACGCTCGGGGTAAAACTTCGTGACATAAAGGGTCCACCCGTGATAAAAACAATATATGCATATGGCTTCCATGAATTATTTCTTAAATAACACATGTCAAATGAATGTGCAAAAACACATGTCAAATAAAATCATATTTAATTTAATTATAATTTAGTATTTGCACTGAATAGTGAGTACAGATGGTTTATAGCCATTAATACAAGATGTTTATAAAGCTATTATATATGATAAATATATTATTATAAACATCCAAACGATTTAGTTTTACAGTTACGTGTTTAGATGTTATGCATCAAATAAAATACAACCTGACAACTATTAATATTAAAGTCAGTTACAGCTAACGGATGCCAACAAAATAATTACACCACACACTTTTTTGCAGAACAGCAGACATTCATAAACAGCTAGAACTACATGTATTAACAACAATAAAACCTGAATTTTCTAGAACCATTTTATTCCAACAGGGTAGATAACTCTGTTGGTGGACGGTTATTGTCGAGCGTATCATCCGTACAGTTCCTAGTGCTTCACCACTGACACGGTTTATTAGGTATATTTAAGGTAATTGTTATCAAAACTAACGTCAATCTCTCCTCAGTTTGGTATTGTTCTGACAGTGTGGTACTTTTTTGCTTTTCATTTTCACTTCAGATGTGTAATTAATTTTATAGATTAAGAGTGCACAAGTGTTCGCCATGAGGAGGTACTTGAGATCGAAATGTGCAACATGTACATGCAAATTAATTAATTTCATCTTTTTTGCTCATTCATCATTCTACAGTTTCTTAAGAGTAAAAGATCCGAAATATTTAACCAGGTAAAGGGACCGTCACATGTACAAATTATGGGGTACATGTATCTGTTAAGGTCATATTACATATATGCTGGAATTTGACTCTTGTGATTGGTCGAATTAAATACACGTGAGGTGGTTAATGACACGTCAGAAGTCGGACATGTCTTCAAGTGATTTTGATCAACGATATTGGTTTGGTTTGGTTTATGTTGTTTAACGTCACTTTCAACAATACTTCAGTTATACCGTGGCGGTCAGTTTTATTCGTGGATTGATTAATTCAAAGTGGCAATAATATCATCAGTGATTGATGGCGGCCTCCAACTGGTAGAAGTAGATTACGATCTACGAGATTGGGATTTTCTACGATATAGCTTTATTAATGTAATCACGATTATGACTGGGAAATAATATACCGTCTTACTATGGTGTGTGTAATTAACAAATATATCACATGTATATTATAGATTTAATTAATTCAATGTTCAACTGTAATTTACATTGGTATTTTTCAATTCCAGACTACAGATGGTTATAATCATTGTTAGATGAAGGTTTATAGTTTTGGCTTGGTAATAAAAATTTCCAGGTTATGATGTTCCTCTGTATGAAGATATTGTTTATGATTATGATCAGTAGACGATAAATGTTTACTTCAAAAATATGGTTGAAGCGACGGAGTCATGACACAGGCAAGACAACAATATCATGTACAGTGTCTTCATTTGTTTTAGTCCAGCACAGAATGGATCAAAATGCGCACGTGATAATTGTGGGTATATCTTTTTATAATAAAAAACAAAAAACAAAAAACAAAACAAACAAGAAACAAAAAAAGCAAAAACAAATATATAAAAAAAACGAAAAACAAGTACATATCACATGTTTATTAAATGATTCCAATAATCCTATGGTTGTCACGTAAAAGCTTATGTAGCATACAGTTGTCCTCTCGTGTAATGCACGTGGAAATTGACATGGGAATGTCACAAGTCACTGACAAACTTTATCACATAATGTTGTACACCTCGCCCTGATCGAGATTCGAACTCACATCATCAGTGGTGATAGACACTTATTGCATATGTAGTTGTAAATCCAACTACCATACGATCACGGCCACGACGGTCCCTCGTCTGGTTTAAGGCAGTGATTATCAGTAGTATAATCAGGGCACAAATTAACGTGGATTATCAGTAAGCACAATTGTAGTAACTAACTGTTATTTATCTGTTTAAGTTATTCCTATTAACCATAGATAACCATAACAAACTAACGGTAATGAACTATTTATACTACAGCTACATGTATGTCATAATTTAATGTGTATGTACGCATGTTGCCTACAATAATTTATTATTTAGTTTGTCAGACCTGCCAATAGACCCGCATGTTGTGGGTCTGACCAGCATTTGCAAATGATTTCCTTATGACCTGCAAATAATCCATACACACAAGCAATTGTTTATCCACTGAAGAAATCTGTATTCAATAAATTATGCTGAATCGCTATTTGTTAGGAGGCAGTTGCATGTTGTTTGACATTACCATCAGCAGTATTCCTGATTTTTTACCTCTGTACCTCTATGAGGAAGAGGAAGATCAAAAGACTAATAAAAGAGGCTTTAACGTTTTTATCAGATTCATTGTGCCTTCTAATGGTGATACAGAATCCGGTTTATCAAAATGACAAACTGCATACGCAGTTAACTTACAGGACTTGAGCTCCTACGAATTCACAGATTTGGTGCGATTTAAAAAAAATAATAAATTGAGATGGCACCCAAACTTCTCCCTCCCCCAAGTCGCACACTTTGGATACACCACTTAATGGCCAGTAATTCACACATTTTGGGGTCGATATCTATAGAAGTTTGCTCTAAGACATTTTGTTATGATTATAATTGTATGGCTCTAAATCATTCGTACATAGTGATGCACAATTTAATGTTATTTCGTCCAGATTGTCGTTTTTGTACCATGCTATATAATACGTCCAGATTGTCGTTTTTGTACCATGCTATATAATACGTCCAGATTGTCGTTTGTGTACCATACTATATAATACGTCCAGATTGTTTTGTACCATGCTCCTATTTTACATTTTATCTTATAATATTAGAATTATATTTCCTGTATTGATGCCCCCTTTTTGTCCCTATTGCAGAGTAATAACCTGTCGACTGATTGATTGACGTTTAACGTCAAGTTAATAGTATTTCAACTACATTTGTATATTCATTTCAGAAAGAGACAAACTAGGGATGAACAGCTGGGCAAGGGCAAAGACAGTAGCCGCATGGAAGCAGTGCATCAGGACATTAAGGGCGTGGAGAGGTTAGGAGAGGTCATAACGAGAACAAGCTTACAAAGTCTTGTTTTACAATCAATCATGTAGGTAAAAAGGCGCCACTGTCATTGGTCTATAGGTGGAACTTTTGATTGTCACCGGAAATTGTGCCTTGCGCCAGGTCACCAACGACCACCAAAATAAATGATCATTAGCAGTTACAATCTGTGTATTTTATGTACAAGGAGTATGATCTTCCTCATGCATGAGACACCCATGTTCGTCCCGACACAAGGAGTATGATCTTCCTCATGCATGAGACACCCATGTTCGTCCCGACACAAGGAGTATGATCTTCCTCATGCATGAGACACACATGTTCGTCCCGACACAAGGAGTATGATCTTCCTCATGCATGAGACAACCATGTTCGTCCCGACACAAGGAGTATGATCTTCCTCATGCATGAGACACCCATGTTCGTCCCGACACAAGGAGTATGATCTTCCTAATGCATGAGACACCCATGCTCGTCCCGACACAAGGAGTATGATCTTCCTCATGCATGAGACACCCATGTTCGTCCCGACACAAGGAGTATGATCTTCATGCATGAGACACCCATGTTCGTCCCGACACAAGGAGTATGATCTTCCTCATGCATGAGACACCTATGTTCGTCCCGACACAAGGAGTATGATCTTCATGCATGAGACACCCATGTTCGTCCCGACACAAGGAGTATGATCTTCCTCATGCATGAGACACCCATGTTCGTCCCGACACAAGGAGTATGATCTTCCTCATGCATGAGACACCCATGTTCGTCCCGACACAAGGAGTATGATCTTCCTCATGCATGAGACACCCATGTTCGTCCCGACACAAGTACGAGTTGTGTATCTGATTCGTCCTGTAAAACTAGCCGAGCGCAGTCAGATGGACTGTATTCCACTCTCCCGTTCAGAGGAGAAACTAGGTCCTATTTTTTGTAATTCATGTTTCTCACGGGTATACTAATCGGTGCCTGTTTACATAGCAAATGTTATGAAAAGTTTAAACTGTATTGACGATGCATCTAGCCCCAACGGATGCAAATACGAAGAATCCCTGTACTTTGTAATTACCACAACGCTTAATTGTGATAAAGATCTATGTCTATGTTAAATAACAAAAAACAATAAAAAATAAACAAGTAGTTAGTTGAAATCCAACAAATAAGCATTATTTTCTACGTCAATAACGAACTCATGGGACACGAATATGAATGGTTAATATCTTAAATATAACACCACAAAGAGGGTATTGGGGGGTTATAAAAATAATTCGTATTTATTTATGTTCGGTCGTAATTGTATTAATTTGGGGCTATGGAAATCCTTTTGTTGGATCTGATCGAGCACAAAAATATTTAGGAGCTAAACCGGTTATACAAATGTAATGTTATATACGAAAGAGAATGTTACTTGTCTCCTAGATAGAGTAAGTTGTGTGTTGTTAGATATATAAACTATGTTATATGGATTAGAGTTATGGTGCTTAACGCCACTTTCAATAATATTTCAGCTATAGCATGGTGATCAGTGTTTTTGGAGGAGGAAGCCTGAGTACATGGAGAAAACCATATAAAGGTATACAATTTATTTGTACGACTACAAAATTTAGAAACGGGTAGAAAAACGAACCTTTAGCCGAAAATGTACTTGTATTGTGTTTATCCTCTAATTATCAAAACTTCCACAACAACTGTCATTATGTATTCAAAAGAGCAGAAACAAGAGTCGCTTTAATCATTTTTCAGGGCGTCCTCTAACACATCCTTGCTTATACTAGTACCGTTTCTCAGCGTTCATTCTAGAAGAATTTGGTAAAATGTCAGAATGTTTATAACCTCCATGCCTAAATGACACTGAAGTTTAATAAATCCCTTATTAGTACTCAAAATCACACGATTGCATGCAGTTGATATACATATTTTGTATCTCCTTTCAGGCATGTTATAGATTTTACAAGTATCGTTTTGTAATGTCGCAGTGTGTAAACCTGCCTTAGATCATCCATCTAAAATTACATTATTCCTTTAATTAGCTATTATTTTCTACTAAGTACATACAATCTGACTGTGGTAAAGATATATTACTGGCATCTAAGTGCAAACACCACAACCTTACACAGAATAAACGGATCTTACAATTAAGGACTTAATTAAATATCATCGATTAATTTCCGCTTAGTTTTATTGTGTCTAACGCCACTTTCAACAATATTTCAGTTATATCGTGGCGGTTTGATTAATTTCGTATGCTATCAATCATTACTTATAAACTTAATAACATAGCAGTGAAATTTCATTGCTTGTATTAATCTGGGTTGATACTTCAAGAAGGGGGAGGGTGATCCCAATAATCGGTTTAATCCCGCCACATCTTTATGTCTGTCCCATAACAGAACATGAATTTCCAACGTGATACATGTATGTCGTGATCTTTTTGTTTGTATTAAGGGTTTTGAGGTTAGAGCTGGATGTTCATTTTGTTGATATTGGTGGAATGGTGACGTCATAATCCACATACAAGTACTAGATACAAATAGCATACAATTGCATAATGATGTAACGTTGCTCATATATTTTTATCCAGAATTTGTTTGATATATATTGTAACTGACATTTAAAAACAAAAAATCAAACATGTCAGTTTCAATTTCAGATCATGTTAGTTGTGAAATTCTTATTTCATTTAACATTTCACGAAATGTTGGGAGGCTCTTCTGTTTTTATTTAAAATTCTTCTCTTTAAATTACAACTTTTTAAAGATAAATGTATTCAGTTATAAAAATATCGACTATTGTATACAATTTTTTTACATTTAAATTTACCCAGTATTAAATTTATAAAAATCTCGATTATTGTAATCTTGAACTTTACCAACATAATATTTTGTCATGGCAACGCGTATACTTTGCACTATCCCTAATATGAAATCAATGATAAGTGATAATATCATAACTTCCTTTCCATTTCTTGTCTTTGAAATATTCACACAAAAATCCACATGGAACAAAAACAAAACAAACAGCATTTAGCAATACAAAAATGTAGATTTCTCCTGATCGAAGCTTTCTACGTAGTTTATAATCCATTGTTTTAAAGAGTGATAAATAAAACTATATTAAATTAAATCTCTCCATGATTTTTAATTTAATAAATACACTCAGAAAAAAAACAAGTCATTTTTTTTTCTTTCAACAATTAGAGGATCATCAATACAAATTGTCCGATTTTTTATAGATTTTTTTTTTAAAGTTTTAATTAACACTGGTAGCTATATAATATGTTAATATAATTAGATGAAGATGTATTTATATCAGAAAATAAACAGATTAAGATAATCGATAACGCATAAACATTTTTTTATTTAAAATTCTCATGTATGATATTAATAATATTTATTATCAAAGACAATATTAATTGTCAGCAAATCCATTTTTTTTTAATTCACAATTATTATTTTTTTTAATTTAAAAAGAGAGGGTAATTTATTTTATATTCTTAAATAATAAATAAATAAATAAATAAATAAAGTCAACTTCATACAGTTATAATAATAAACATTATATATAGTATGTATATAGTATTGCTTACCTCGTGTAATATATCCAGGAACTTATTCCTCAACTATTTATCCTCAAGAGTTGTTGATCAATGTTGCTACTAGATCCATAGTAAATGTGTACTTTATTTGAGTAGAGAGGGTGTCTCATTGCCAACTCGCTAATCATATGCATCCGACCAATGCAAGAGAAATATGCTTCACATACATGTCTAATTATGACAGAAACTAGGATTTTTATCGTTTACAAGAAAATTGCGTGGAGATATTTCTCCACAACATAATAGTATATCAATCACGTTAAATAACTTTGACCTTTAAGGAGACTGTGAAAAAATTGGAAGATCATTAAATTTGTCTATATTACTTATATTATCACGAATGTAGATTGAATTCTTAGATATCTTTCATAGATATTTTTTATCATTTTTCTTGACAGTTTTCTTTTTATTTAAATGCCACTATAGCAAATACAGAACAAAGTTAAAACAAAAAAAACCAATACTGTTAAAGAGCTATATAGATATATTCTGTTTCACAATGTTGTTTATTGTTATTGAATTGTGTGATCGTGGGTATAACTGAATGGTTTACAAATTCTACTTTAAACAGAAATTGTTTATCCAAATATTTCACTTTAAGAATCACGGCCGCTTATCGCTCTCTTTCGCCACAAAATGTTATGACGAGAAAATCATGAGATCGACTTCCCGTGGAAAATAAGAGCGACATATATTCCTGGTCAACGTGCAAAGGTAGGGAATTTCATAGCATATATTTCCGTATAATGACAATTCGGCAATGTGTTTCTGTGGCCAAGGCATTTTCCTTGATACCCGTTAGCTTTTATATCGAACAATACTTACTAATTTTCCTAAAAACGATTTGTGCCAGTTCCTGACAAAGGAAATCGGCAACAATGTAACCAGTGCTCGTTGTTCTCGGCATTTTTAAGCAAACGAACAGTGTGAAATAATTTGATTTTATTACTTGCATTAGTCGGATATGGAATAAATCGTCAAAATGCATTTATCTTCCTACACGGGTTCCTCCAAATAAATGTGATGCATTAGATTGATAAGTTATGCATGAGAAATCGGGTGATGCATGAGAAACCAGTGATGATTTGAAGTAATTTAAAGTAAAGCTCATTAAACGTTCCTTACAATGACTGAATGTGCAGATGTGATATTTTGCATGAAAATGATAAAGATAGGTCAAAAGAAGGAAGTTGGAGCAAGTATTTAGACCTCACAAAGTAATGTAAAATATTCTTATTAGGTCAAAATTTACATCACATTTTATTGTATAGCGAGAAAATATTTCCCGAAGAACGTTGCCAAAAGTGAACGTAATAATATATTCGTCCATATTGCACACCAGCATGCGCTACGTGACAAATTTGACGTCAATAGAATTTTCCCACGTAAAATCGCTATACAATAAAAGTGTTATTGCACGAATATCGGGTAATATTTTCCCTCGTAGAATAATATATTGCACTTGCAAGTTCATGCAATATCAAATTCTACTCTGGGAAGATATTCCCAAATATTAATTAGTGCAATAATCCTATAATATTTAGGGCATTTGTCTTTTCATTCCATAGTCTTTATAAATGGTGGTTCCTGAACAGAGGAAAACTTCGTATCTTGTTTCTTTATACTTTTTAACCTTTTGGACAAATCCATTAATTTGATAGAATCAAGTCATTACTGAAACGTTTTCCATTATATATTGCAGTTTGATCAATGGGTATTTTTCGTGTGAAAAGGAAAAAAGGTCTGAAACTTTCAATTTACCGAAAGTCATCAACTTATGTATCCAAAAACGAAAAACCCATGACAACAGCCTTACATGTATGCATTCTCAAGTCCTAGTTATCCCCCAGATCGCAAAAAAAAGTCGATGGTTATCACCTTCGCCCAGGCATTTTGAAAGTTTCCATAATGTGCTTCTCTCCACACCAAAGAATTTGAACGATTTTGAGAGACATAACAGCTTCCCTTTGTCAACAATATCACCACTTCCTAGTTCAAATACTAAGCGAAAATTCGATTGGTATTACAATACAAAAGAAGTTAATGACTCGTAAGAAATAGAGGAACATTTCAGTCTTTTAGATATAAGTGAAGAAGATGAAATATTAAATACAATATTCTAACATGACCTCCTTCTTTCGCTTTGTTAACAAATGAGCGAGTTATCCATTCAGTATAATCTCATTAGCACATGCGCCGGTGA
>MJUT01057823.1:353420-370693 GCA_002080005.1 Gigantidas platifrons
CATGTAGACATGTAACTGAACAACACGAACCCCACTAAAACCATACGTAATCATGATGTAAACAAACCTAATTTAACATGTAGACATGTAACTGTACAACACGAACCCCTCTAAAACCATACGTAATCATGAAGGAAACAAACCTAATTTAACCACGATACAAACAAACGACACGTAATACCAAAAAAAAAATGTAATCACGATGTTTAATAATCAACGGGAATCATCATACAAACACATGATGATACAGCATCAGTATGTTTTCTTTCACTTGCGCTTTACTCTATTATTTAGTCTGAACTAAATCATCGCTTTTTTACTCCTTAGTTATGTAATCGCCGTATTTTGTCCCGATACATATCACGGTGAATACATTGTTGTCACTTTTATTAAGTAACTTTCTCTGGTACCATTTTTAAGCAAACTCTGTGGTATTAATAAAACAATACTGAAATCAAAAATGAAATAATATACAAACAGAAACAATAACAGCATTTCTAGGCTGACGATGTTAATGATGTTTACAAGACCACAGACTGATAACAATAACAAGTAACGTGAAAATAAGCAGACCACCCTCTTCTCCGTAAATATTATATCTTAATGTCCATTTCATAAGTCGTGTAATCACATTACACGTCAAGTCTCTATCCTAAGATGGTCATCCTGATCTCTAACTTTATTGATAGAATAAGACAATTGTTGTGGTCATATTGTTCTTCTTGTCTTGATATCTTATTAGTAAAATATAAAATCAGTAATTATGTTATGGATATTACACAATGGACATTGCGTAGTCTAGCTGTATAGGTTAAATATCTAGGTGACATTTTATAACTCCAACATGAACTAGTAAATTTGATTTGTCAAATGTCATTTGGAAAAGTGGCTGTTATTCATATATATCGATTAAGTACTATGAATGGATTTTCATTATTTTGACCATCAATGCTTGTGTTTTTTACTTTGTTTGTTTTTCAATTTTCCTTTAACTTGGCAATCTGTTTTTCATTTTTTTCTCGTTAATTTGTCGATCTGTTTTTCGTTTTCCGTTAATTTGTCAATCTGTTTTTCTTTTTTCCTTATTTTGTCAATCTTTTTAACGATAATTGCCGACATCAAATATTGCAACATGAACAGAACTTTCATAATGTTTAATATGCCGATAGATGGTATGGATATTATGACAACGATAAATGACACGAACCCATTCCCACCCAAAATCAACATTGAAACTGATATTGACAGCCTTTGAAAATTAAAACAGATATCCATCATTATTACATATTTTGTTGCATTTTAAAATCATATTGTTAAACATCCAAATATATACATTCCTAAAATTAGAAATGGTCTCTCAATGATTAGCTGGAACTGCATAGGGAGCATAACCTAACACCCTCATTGCGCCTGAAAGAACACAAAACAATAAAAAATAAATATTCTAGTAACACAATATTTAACTTTTTTCTTAGTTTTTGCTCTTTTTGCAATGCCATATAATGATTTCATTGACATTTTCCTATTGTATATTTTCCGATTGTATATTTGCAATTCACATGTACAATGTGCTACCCCCTCCCCCACTAAAACAGACAAAGAAACGAACAAAAACGAAACGATATACAAAAATGTATGTCATAGGCAAATGATAACATTGCAGCATTGTTCCAATATATACTTTCGTTATTTTTTGTCATAAAATATATAACAGTGCATTTATATAGAAACCATTATTTTTCCTTCATCTTTATTCAAGAGAAACATCTGGTATGACTTGTTGGTGATCACTGTTGTTGTATTACCTTGAATGCTTTTATAGCTCCCTAGACCTATGTACAGCTACGTTTTATTGATTTCATGTCAAATGCATGACTCTTTTACAAAACAGTGGCTACGTATTGTTTTATTCGAGAATTTCAGATATCGTTAAAAAATGCATAACATTTTTTTCGTAGTCTGCAAAATATCCTCGCATTCTCAGTCAGGCTAATATTATTTTAAAGGCCTTAATACAAATACCGAATAATAAATAATTTGTCTAAATAGTTCTTCTTGAAAGTTCAAAAACTAGAAATGATTGCATAGTATATTTTACAATAATATATATCAAATCTTACAATAAAAATGTAAGCTTCAAATTTAGTGTGAGAACAACGTGTTTTGTTTCGGAATTACTTTCATCAAGTACGCTGAAAGTAAAAAGATTGAAACGCCAAATATTTGAAAAATGTTTGGAAGCAAATAAACCAAAGAAACTAAACGTGATAGCTAACCTCAGTTAAGGATGTATACTTCATGTAAGGTTAAGGATGCATACTTCATGTAAGGTTAAGGATGTATACTTCATTTTATGTAGAACTGTAAATTTCTGACATAAATATATTTCATAAATCAGATATGTGGAATTTTCTCAATGGAAGTTAAATAAACCATACATGTATTGTATATAGTACCAAAAACTTTCTGATTGCGTACCGCTTTAATAGAATGAGCTATGAGTATTTAATGACACTTTCAACACTTTGTTCGATGTTAGGCTCGTTATTACTTCCAGTTGTTTGTAGGAGGGCTCATGTTTTGTTTCCGTACAGTATATTGTCCAACACATATTGTGTACCATTTTTGTTTTGTTTTCCCTTCGTCTTGTGTACCTTATGTTGCCAGTTTCTCTGGATTGTCCATTTTGATTGCACCTACTGGAAGCAAGCGCACAACCTTTGAGATATGGCATACTACATGTACTTGGATAAGCAGAGGAGGCAGCCGTGATCGTATGGTAGTTGTATTTAAAGGTGCCTATTGCCACTAAAGTTGTGAGCTCTAATCCCGATCACGGCGAGTTGTACTCGATACAACATTATGTGATAAAGTTTGTCAGTGATTTGCGAGAGGTCGGTGCTTTTCTCCGGGTACCCCGGTTTCCCCCTCCTTTAAAACTGACCGCTACGATATAGTTGAAATAACCCTAATCCCCTGAGAACAATTATAGATGTAAATCTGCTATTCATTGAACATTGAATAAATATGACAACTACCGATTGGCTCATATGCAGATAAGCCAATGTACCCTCATCTTACTCCCCTGAACAACATTTGAAATTGATTTCCTGCTAATCACACATAACACCATCATTTGTTTAACTACTAATAAGATAAAATGTTATTTAATGATGAGCTTCCTATCAGCTAAATCTATTCACTTGACTTCTAATCAGTGATATCTCAACTTGACAATTATGCATTATAAAATAGTGTATTTTCTATTTTTATTAAAGCTTTAAATTCACTTGTAAATTTTCCCAGAATTTGCAGAATGGGTTCCATTCTCACCAAATATCTTGTGGAAACAACACCACCCCAACCCTTTGAGTCGCGCCACTTAGTGAGCAACAATGAATTGCACATTCATTTGCAATCGTAACTACTCGGCCATTCTCGCTACCCTACAACTAACCTCGTACGTAGTAGGCGGATGAATAGAACTACTTTTCACATGTCAGTTACATGAATTGCACATTCATTTGCAATCGTAACTACTCGGCCATTATCGCTACCCTGCAAATAACCTCGTGCGTAGTAGGCGGATGAATAGAACTACTTTTCACATGTCAGTTACATGAAAGGTTGATAAAGTTATATTTTAAACAATTTTCTATATTTCAATTATTTTCATGGATAAAAGTTAAAGATTTAATTAGTTTTGCATGATTAGATTTTACTTAGTTTGTCTTCCATATTGGATATTTGTGGACTATATTTTTGTGCAGCTTAACTTCCGGCAATCAATTTAAGAAGAATTTCTACTATCTACGTACGAGTTAATTTGCAGGGTTTTGAGAATGACCGAGTAGTTACGATTGATTCATTTGGGGATATCACGATTGCTCAGTTGACGTTATGCAATAATCAATTAGCATGATTTACTACTGTCTCCACGATCACGCTATCAAGAATCTATAAAAAGCCCATCACCGGACATTACAATGGTGTAAATACGCTTAGGAATTCTATTACTTTATCATGATACACTCACAAATGAAATATAAAATGATGGTAGATAAATAATGGTAGAGCTATTATGAGAGAGATGCATATCTTTACATCGGGTTCAATTTATGAAATTAAACATAAACATGTGTAAAATATGTAAATAAAAACATTTAAGTTATCTTACTTTTAAACATGTTTATGGTAAGAATATCAGCGCATTAAACATGTGATATATAATATCTCCAACCTTTCATGCAACTGATTGTTCAAATATATATAAGGTGTTGACTTACATTGCCTTAAATGTGAACATATTAAAATCGAAATTGTTCCTGAAAGCAGGAAAGTCATTTTGAGAATATTGGTTTGGATAAGGAAAAACGATTTGCATTAATTCTGACTGCTAGAATTCTCAAGACAATTTACAGAACCATAATGGACTTGATGAATTATTTCCTTACTATAATACAAAGTCAAGAAACTGTTAATGTATTTTTAAAACGTTAAATGTGTGTTATACCGATATATTCTTTAGACAATGAAAAGAGTACAAAAAGTGCATTCCATTATTTTTTATCTACAAAACACTACAAAGAAATCTAATGATTGAGCAACACGAACCTGATTGAAAACCCGAATGAAATTAGGTACTCCGGAAGGGTAAGTGGCTCTTCGTAACTCGTTCTTGTGGGATGAGACGGAATAGAGTGCCTTGTGAATTAGGAGATAACTGTATTGTATTTGAAAATTTCACGGCATCAATTGGAGATTTGATGGTCGCAAATTGAGTTTACTGGTGACGTGTTAGCGGAGCCAGTAAACGGATATTTGCTACCATTAAATCATTCTAATGTAATCATATGCATAGGTGTGTAATGCCACATTTTTGACAAGATGGCGTAAGTGGTAATCAGCTTTTTCAGCCTCGGAATTGATTCCGTGAAAATTACAACATTAAATCGACAATTGATGCTATGAAAGTTTCAAATACCAGACAGCTATCTCCATTCTAATGTAATCATGTGTATTGCCACATTATTGACAAGATGGCGTAAGCGGTAATCGGCTAAAATTCTAAAAATATCTAATTGTTCGCGGCACCTATTAAGAAGTGGTCCAGTATCTCCTATTTGTCCTTTGCCAATCCAAGCCATGTTACCAGTTACTCTATGTTGTCCTTGTTTGAGTGCCCCCTCAGTATTTGCTAACCTTTATTCAGCCTATATATAATTATTAATTGTTTGTTGTTATACACCAAGTGAGCAATCTTTATCTTTATTTCTATCATAGCGAGAACAAGTTAATTGTCAATGAGATGATGAAGATGTCCGCTTTGCACTAGACCAGCATGATTAGTTTGATTTTATAGTGCTAGCTCAATGAAACAACAGTCGGTGATAGATATATCATGTCCGCGGGGCTCCTTTCGAACGCATTATCCTGATTCTGAGCCAACTAGTCTTTGCTCTAAGTGGAACAAATACAGCAAACACAAATGTACGGTTATTCCAGAAACGCGTCGTTCCCACTTAGTTAGATTGCTACATTTTTATAGTCTTTGGTTTGAACTGACCGTGGCTCGAACCCACTAGGCAAGTACTCTTACCATTACCGCCATCAATGTGGTTCTAAATTCTATATGAAATGTGCTTACGATGACACCGACTCCCCCACAAGTCATAATATAAACATTCTTTTAAGTCATACAGACTCCCCCACAAGTCATGATATAAACAATCATTATAAGTTATCACACACTATATTATTATAGTTAGCCATGTTTTAATCTGATATATTACGCTATAATAATTGTATCGCGGGTTTGGCAGTTGCCAACTTTCTGTTGTATTGCAAATATTCTGCCCCAAAACCTCAGTTGGCTTTGGCCGTTTTAAATGCCACACCTTTTTGTTTTAGGGAGCTGATATACTTTGAAAGGGAGTGATTACTTATGAACAGTTTGATATTTGTTATATGCTATTTGTTATATGATATTTCGTCGTTTAATAAATGACATGAAAATGGACATTTTTATATTCTTTGCTCCCAACAAAAACAAGTGGAGGTGCTGTGGCTTTAACTCTCACACTATTCATGGCAGGAGGTCAATTTTTATCAGCATACGTTTTAGTCCTTTAATTATACAGGCAAATCTTAGTGGCATAATAATAATAATTGTATCGAGACAGCTTATTTTCCTACGATTGTTCATGTGTATTAATTTATCGAAATTCATGGCGGTCATTCATGATCGTTTTATTCGTGCTCAAACTAAATATCATCACGAAAAGCGTAAGTAGAGCAGAACAAATTGTGTTCAGCAAAATGCATTGGTTTCGATGACAGTAGTCGGTTCACAGGAAAAATCAAACGCTTTTGTATTGCTACATATACATCCATATAAATACAAAATCTGTCAAAATTCAAAGAACCGAAAACATGCCATTGTTCATCTCTAAAGTTCAATCACCTGTTTTATAGCAAAAATACAATTTATGAAATGTCGGTAAAAAGTATATACCCGACTTAAAATAAAACTTGTTTGTATTTGTTGTATTTGTTTGTATGAAATATCACGTGATTAAAATTATATACAAATTAATATAGAATCCAAAATTGTACTCAGATCTAATACAGGTATAATAAATAAAAAAAATCCATAACTTTCTAAAACAGCCACATTTTATTAAAGTGCTTGTACCAAGACAGGAAAATGAGTGTTCATGTATTTGTGCTAGAGGTATCTATTTTGTCATGTATTTGTGCTAGAGGTATCTATTTTGTCATGTATTTGTACTAGAGGTATCTATTTTGTCATGTATTTGTGCTAGAGGTATCTATTTTGTCATGAATTTGTGCTAGAGGTATCTATTTTGTCATGTATTTGTGCTAGAGGTATCTATTTTGTCATGTATTTGTGCTAGAGGTATCTATTTTGTCATGTATTTGTGCTAGAGGTATCTATTTTGTCGTGTATTTGTGCTAGAGGTATCTATTTTGTCATGTATTTGTGCTAGAGGTATCTATTTTGTCATGTATTTGTGCTAGAGGTATCTATTGTGTCATGTATTTGTGCTAGAGGTATCTATGTTGTCATGTATTTGTGCTAGAGGTATCTATTTTGTCATGTATTTGTGCTAGAGGTATCTATTTTGTCATGTATTTGTGCTAGAGGTATCTATTTGTCATGTATTTGTGCTAGAGGTATCTATTTTGTCATGTATTTGTGCTAGAGGTATCTATTTTGTCATGTATTTGTGCTAGAGGTATCTATTTTTTCATGTATTTGTACTAGAGGTATCTATTTTGTCATGTATTTGTGCTAGATGTATCTATTTTGTCATGTATTTGTGCTAGAGGTATCTATTTTGTCATGTATTTGTGCTAGAGGTATCTATTTTGTCATGTATTTGTGCTAGAGGTATCTATTTTGCCTCTTTCTACTATTTTTCTGTTGATTTTTGGGACTGTTCCGACAGTGTAGTATTTATGTTTTTGGACTGTTCCGACAGTGTAGTATTTATGTTTTTGGACTGTTCCGACAGTGTAGTATTTATGTTTTTGGGACTGTTCCGACAGTGTAGTATTTATGTTTTTGGGACTGTCCCGACAGTGTAGTATTTATGTTTTTGAGACTGTCCCGACAGTGTAGTATTTATGTTTTTGGGACTGTTCCGACAGTGTAGTATTTATGTTTTTGGGACTGTTCCGACAGTGTAGTATTTATGTTTTTGGGACTGTTCCGACAGTGTAGTATTTATGTTTTTGGGACTGTTCCGACAGTGTAGTATTTATGTTTTTGGGACTGTTCCGACAGGTGTAGTATTTATGGTTTTGTTTTTCATTTTATAAATGTGCGAGATTACTGAAGGGGCAATCACAAATGGACAATCCAGAGAAACAGGCGACATAGGGTCAGCAAGATGAAGCAAAACAATCCAGAGAAACAGGCGACATAGGGTCAGCAAGATGAAGCAAAACAACACAAAACACAACACAATATGCGTTGGACACCACTTTACATAAACAAATACAAATAAAGTAGATTTCAGTATTTTGAGCTACATAACATGTTTTTTTACTTCATTAAACCTCACACCAGTACTCTCAGGGCTTTTAAGCACCACAAAACTTTGCTACGCTACCACACTCGACGCTGTCTACTTGACTTAATAATTGGATTCTCACACGTCAGTAGCTAAACAGGTTCTGTCAATCACTTATCTTCAGTACATTATCACACAGTATTATCTAAATTACTTATTTATTTTATTTATATGATAAATGAATAGTTTACACTATCTATGGTGTCTTTCTGTTAATGAATTTATGGTTGAGATATGAACATTTATCTAACTTAAGGATGATGTATGATGGTATTTGAGATAAAATCGTTAAATCGTTAAAAATTAACAGTCCCTGTGCATCTGCATTGTCACTCAATCTGTGCTCTACACACAAATGCTGCACCACTGAAGATCAGTATACGGATTCTGATTACCCCTTTGGTATCTTGACTTCAACCTCTTCATGCACCATGTTTATATCTGCTCTTTCACTATTTCAAAGATTATTGTAACATTGTAACGTAATATGTGATTGCTTTTTCTATAAATAACGAAAATATATGACATAAGATTAACGTGATGCAAGAGAGTATTTTGTTACTTCCAATAATTTTATTATAAATCAACAAAATATGTAATATGAAAATGATTAAATTGAATCCGAAAATTACTTTGTTACTTGTTGTTTCACCATCAAGGAGCAAGAACAAAGACAGGATGGCTCGGAATCAGAATAATATGTCCGAGTGGAGCGACATGTCTACTTCGAACTATTTATTGAGTGAGCTAGTACTATGAAAATCCAACTAAGAGTGTTGGTCAAATACTAAGTTACCATCATCCTCTTCTCATCGAAACCATTACTTATTCTCGCTATGGTTTAGCTGAATTTTTGCTCACTTGGAGTTATGCAACACTCACTCACTCACTCACTCACTTTTTCAACCAAATGGAAGATTTACCCTTTCAAGCAAATGACATATTTACCTTTTCAAGCAAATGACAGATTTATCTTTTCAAGCAAATGACAGATTTACATTTTCAAGCAAATGAAAAATAATATATCTACGCAAATTGAACGCGTTCGGTTAGTGCACTAAATATATCGGTATAGTTTGATATGAATCTTCTATAAAGATGGATCACATAACAAAAGAGACAAGTCAAATGAAAAATTGTTTTAATAGGAACAGTTTCAAATATCAGAAATAATTATTTAGGAAATACGTCAAACTATCTTACATTAATATACCTACATCATATGAAATGTAGAGAACAGATGAGAAGCATCAGGAGAAATATAAATAATGATAATAGTTTACAAGTATGTACCTGTATGTAGCGAAAGTCAAAAGATAGCAATTTCTATTGATGAAATCAGATATGTTAAATTGTGCATCTATTAATCGCAGACATTAATTCTTTACTTTAAACATATTTTATTGTTCAATAATAAACAATTGGATATGACTCAAGATTCACAATTTAGAAACACAGGCACTTGTTTCTGTGAAAAAATATATACCATATACCTAATACAAAATGAACTTATATAATATTATATATACATATTTTTTATTCAGTGACGGCATGAAAAAATGGATTATCCAAGCTAAAATATACTTAATTGAACACGCCCTTTAATCTTAATAAAACGAAGACACCGAACATTCAATTTGGATTTAACATTCTTTAATTCTTTGAAATGTATAGCAGTGAGTGAATGAGTGTTGCTTAATTTTTCAGCCATATCATGGCGATGACAAATTAATTTTCAATGAAATGATGATGAGGTCCGCTTTGTACTAGACCAAACACGCTTAGTTGGATGGATGTTCATAGTGTAAGTTCACTTAAACAACTGTGGCGGATAGACATGTGGCCTCACTCGGACACATTGTCATGATGCCGATCCAATCATTCTGCTCTTTCTCCTTAATGCCGCGTGATTACCGGAAAAGCAACAAATACCAATTTTATAGCTTTGGGTTTGAGCCGATCGGGACTCGAACCAACGATCTACCGCATTCGAGGCGAGCACACCAACCATGATTTCAAGTGACATGTGCGATACAATGACAGTACGAATATACACTTTGCATAGTATATTGAATAATTTTCATCAAATGTTTTTTTTTTCTTCAGTGAGAATAAGCAATTGCTGGTTCTATGAATGGTTAGTGGATGAGCTGGAAATCAAATTCAAATGAAGGTCTGACCCGCAATATGCTGGCACATATGTGTATGTATATGAACGAAATGCAAGTTACTAGATTTGTTCTAACGAGAAGAAATACCAATATAGTAGATATAGAGTCAAGATATAGCACGTCGTCTTATTCTTGAGAAACACGTTTTAGTCGAGGAACGTTAGTCTGATTGGTGTTCTCATAAAACTAATATTTATTAAATATGCCAATTTATCAATGAACATTGTTAAACAAATCTTATCACACAGCTGCAGGAATCAATGAATTGTTTATTATCTTGTATATACTGTTATTAACTTAGATATAAAAATGAACATCCGTCTTTGTGTTCCTGGTTGGATTGAAATCTACTTATACAGTTAACATTTAGTCGCTATTATCCCGCAGCTTGTTAGTAATGACGACTATCGCCCGTTTTGAAGTGTACTCGATTCATAGAAAATCTTGAAGATACTTAAGGGGTAATCAGAAACCGCAAATCTAAGAAGGATACACAATACAATGGTCAAAACATAAAGGACAAAAGAACACACAATGATGTAAAAACAAATGGTTGTAACACGAACCCCACTCTAAAACCGGGAGTCCTGCGGAAGGGTAACTTGCCGAAGTTCGATGGTTTTCTTCGGGTACATATACACAATCGGATTCCTACACACATAAAAAGGTGGCAAGATACTTCTTAAAATATTGTTCTACGGTGACGTTAAACAAATATAATTCCAAACCAAACGAAAAGAAAGTATATACTTAATATTGCTAGAAGCTTTTATGATTTGATATAAATTCATCTACTCATACTCTTTCATATGATTGGCCTCCTGGAGACTCCTGGATGTAGAATCACAATGCATAAAGGAAAATGGAATGAGGTACTTAATCATAGGTGTAATATATTCAAGAAGTAAGACAACGCTTTGATTCCTTTCTTCATATTAAGTGAAAATGGTATCTCTAGATTGAAAATGGAAATACAATTAAGTCACGATAAGTGTTAGATTTCATTTCGCAGAAATAAAGTTTGTCAGTGACTTGAGGTAGGTCGGTGTTTTCTCCGAGTACACCGGTTTCCTGCACCCATAAAACTGACCGCCACGATATGGCTGAAATATTGTTGAAAGTGACGTTAAACAGCATAACCCATACCCCCTCACCACAGAAATAACCAAAGTTAAACATGAAATACACCC
Organism: Gigantidas platifrons; assembly: GCA_002080005.1. Classification (NCBI taxonomy): domain Eukaryota; kingdom Metazoa; phylum Mollusca; class Bivalvia; order Mytilida; family Modiolidae; genus Gigantidas; species Gigantidas platifrons. The sequence goes on from MJUT01057823.1 coordinate 364,881, forward strand.
CTTGTTCAGAATTTAATTAGAACATCTTTTAAATGTGAGTACTTTTTGTGTGAGAAATACTACATATACATTTATGTAGCAACTCGATCTTTAGTTTTATGTGCATGTTTTGTAGATCGTTGTTTGTCCTTTTGTGATTTATATGTTCTAACTTACAGTCGACGAAACGAGTTTTCCTTTACAAAAGTTAAATATTTGAAATTCTAGCAATTTGATATTTTTGCAACAGATGTGACAGTCTAGTAAGAATATACCAGATAAAAGTTTATGTTTGTGCGAGTTTTGAAATATGCATGATAAAATATTCAATTTGATCTTGTTCGCTTATAAGCTACGAGCATGCACTAGTGTAAAGGAATAAGAAGTGACAGTGAAAACATATATAATAGATCATATAGCTCGTACAAAATGACAAAATATATCTCCAATACAGCGGTTAAGGTGTTATAGATATTTAAGATATAAAGTTCTTGTAATTCCTTAGAAGCACGCTTTCTATTTTTTTTTTTTTTTTTTTTTTTTAAATATTTCTATTCAAAATATGTTTGCTGCAACAGAAGAATATCAAATGTTCGGAAATTGGGCAAGTGCACAATGTACTTGGCAGGAATAAAAAAAAAGACTCACTCAGCTATTGTGTGCCTGTATAAATCACCGGCTTCCTCCAACATAAACCCCACTCAATACACCTGAGATATCGTAGAAAGGGACGTTATACACCAGCAGCGAACCCAGTGTAACAGCTCATTATGAGCATTATACTCATGATGAGTGGTCCATAGGAGACCTGTTGCACTGGCAAATTTATCCGTCCCTACTCATCACATTTCCTTTTTTCGAGTCCCGTGGCGTTTAAATTATTCTCGTCCTGAATATAGCTGAAAAAATTGCTTGCTGGACGTTAAACATCAATCAATCAATCAATATACACCAGCAATTGAACCAAGATTTCAAATAAATTTGCTTAAAGAAAAAGAAAACACCATTTTCAACAAAACCCAATACATGTTTTCTGGAAATGCGAAGAACATACCAAATATATCAAATTCATGTTGTGTTCCTTTATTTAGAGCATCGTTTGTCATTTAATCATTTCTCATTTGGCTGTTGAATTGTCTACCCTTCCTCCTGTTACAGCTTTTAATTAATCCTTTTGATATCTTTAAACTTTCTTACCTAACTTATGATACAATTTTAAATATGTACCACTAATATAATGATCAAACATCTTACATAGTTTTGGACGTCCTACATTCATCAGCTGTTATCACAAACTACACAGCCACTTATTTGTGTTTCTTCAAATACGTTAAAACAATTGTAAATGTATTACTATCATAAATTCACTATTAGATCTTTCAGGTTAGCCCTTTGACGATAATACAGTTTTGTCATTTATACAATGTATTAAATATGATGTCATCAGTGGCGGATCCAGGATTTCAAGCTAGGGGGCGCACTAAAAAAAATCGCGTCGAGCGGAGGGGGACGCGAAAATTTATGGGGTATTTCGTGTGAAAAATCACGATTTTGCGCAAAAAAATCATATTTTTTCCAATTTTAGGGGGGGGTGCACCCGGCGTGCGCCCCCCTCTGGATCCTCCCCGGTCATTACGGATGTAATGTTTTGTATTTACATTCTTTGTGCCAAGTATTTAGAATGTTTTTTAAAGAATAAAATTGTTTTGTCATGAAGAAACGTGTTAATTCTGTTAATGAAGACAAGTTGAGTTAGGGTTATGGTAATTAACTCCACTTTCAACAATATTTCAATGATATCGTGGCGGTCTTTTTTATTCGCGGGGAAAACCGGAGAAAACGACCGACCAATCGCAAGTCACTGACAAACATTATCGCATAATGTTGTATCGAGTGCACCTCGCCATGATCGGGATTCGAACAAGACATGTTGGAGATAAACTGTATGCACATATGTTACTTTAAATAAGGATAATACGACACTAGTTCGTAAATCCATTAACTAAAATAAATAAATAAAAAAAACTACTTGCAGAATAGAACTACTCACTGTACGTTACTGATCATGTTGTCTTTATGTACATCTTGACAAGGATGATACTGAACTTACTTTCAAAACCGTGGTGGTGATATACATTGGCTTCCTTGAGAGCTTAAATTCAACTGCCGTACGATCGCGATCACAACCTTATAATAATAGGAATTTTCAAGATCATACCCATACATCAGACTGGATTAAATTCCCTGCTTCAAAGTATATTCTTAAACCAATTTTATTATATGTTTATTGGTAATTAATTAATTTTGTATATGTGATACATCTCTCTTTGAAATTAAAGAAAGCCATAATTTGTACGTCCCTAAACGTTATATCGTATTTACTTCATAATATGAGGCCAATTTTCTCTGAAATAAAACAATCTATTACTTTCATTTCAGGTTGCTTCTTGTAAACAACTTAATTTAGATTAGGTATCTCAAGTTCTCCTTCCAGTATATTTTTACTTTTAGCTACAATTATTTCCTTTGTCTTTCTATCTTCTTTCTTCTTCATTGATACTATCGTTGTTAGCCCTTAAGGACCTCCCTCATCTGACCAGGTTTATTACGGCAAGACATTCCATATCCGTACCGTGAACAAAAAACATTGTATATGCTCAACTGAAATATTTATGAACCAATCCAATTTATTAATACAAATTCAAAAAAGATCACAAACGCTAGATCTCATTCAAATAGCGTTATGTCGTCAACGATACTATTACATTCGTCTCCAGTGTAGTGTGTTGTACATCTTTTTATGTCCTTGTGCCCTATTTCTTTTGACAATTGTATTGTCAGCCCGTCTTCGGTGTATGGCTTCTCGTTACACTTTTAGTATCTTCAAACCTTTCTTAAAAAGTACTTTGTTTGAAATACTAATGTTGAAGAGCAAAACACGTTCAGTACATTGTACATTGTATATACTCCACCAAATGTATTACTTTGTCTTTATCATTTGCTATTGTATATACTCCACCAAATGTATTACTTTGTCTTTCTCATTTGCTATTGTATATACTCCACCAAATGTATTACTTTGTCTTTCTCATTTGCTATTGTATATACTCCACCAAATGTATTACTTTGTCTTTCTCATTTGCTATTGTATATACTCCACCAAATGTATTACTTTGTCTTTCTCATTTGCTATTGTATATACTCCACCAAATGTATTACTTTGTCTTTCTCATTTGCTAAAGGTGGTACCATACACTTCAGGTAAAATTTGATCTGCTCGTTTAATTTTCTTCATTTTTTTTTTTTTTTTTTTTGGCAGTGTGTTTGAATATATCCACTGTAACAAATATCAAAATTTTAACAAATTCCAACCAACAGACTCAGTGCTATAAATTTACTTGCCACATAGCAGCTTTTCTCTCTGTGGTTTTGATCACCGAGATGCTTTAAATCTGCATACAAACATCATATGATCAAAACGTTCAACTGATTTTAAAGAGTTATCTCCCTTTAGTGCATGTTACCTCCTTAAATAAGTAAAACCTAATACATAATAAAGAAAGAAAATAATAACGTAGATATTTAGTCAGCACGACACGTTTCTGGATTAGCCATAGCCAGACACGCTCAAAACAAAATAATCAGAAAGCCAAAGAAAACAAACGTTATTTTATTTCTTGTTAGGGAGAGCACGAAAACTAAAATCAGGTAAGGTCACCTATGCCCGATTGAGGAGAACCTTACTTTTAATGATAATAACATTTCTTAGGAACTCTAATTTCTATTACAAATATATCTAATACACCATATTAGTGTCGAAACATTGAATTTCTGGGAAAATCATACCCCCGGGACTAATAATCGACCTGCAGAGGTATCGAACCCGTGATATTAATAAAAAGCGTATAAATATAACTTAGTGAACACCATGTGTTTCTGGAATAAACTTCATCAGACGCGCTCAAATTCAAAATATTGGAAAACCAAGTAAATTAAACGTTTTGGGGAACAGGAAGACCAAAGGGCTTATAAAGGATATCCAAAATTAGCTCAGGTCAACAATTCCCGAGAGAGGTGAACCTTAATTTTAGTAATAATTACAATAATTTCAATAATCATATATCTAATAAATCATGTCAGTGTTTATATATTAACAGCAATAGAAATAACAAAATTCTTAAATACCAGTGCCCTCGAAACTGTTAACCCTTCATAGCCAATTATACTACGAATTATGTCTAATTGTAACTGGTCTTCATATGAAATAAATTATCTTGACAACAACCATATCATCCGAGTTTTTCTATCCAATAAATAGAAATGTCAAGAGAGAACCGATCTCCAAGTTCTCTGAAATATGACAATATGAATTAATTTCTCGAAAAAATAAATCATTAGACGCAGAATAATAATCGCATTAGTGGTGTAATGGTTAGCGTGTTCATGTCGAGTGCGGTAGATCGTGGTTTCGATTCAAATGTCTGGTCAAACTCTAAAATTAATATGTGTTGCTTCTCTGCTAAGCACAGAGCACTAAGGACTAAAACTGATCGACGTGGAATCAGAATAATGTGTGGAGAGGAATGTCTACCCGCCAACTGTTGCTTTCAGTCAGGTAGCACTATAAAAATCCAACTAAGCGTGTTGGTCTAGTAGAAAGCCAACACCATCTTCATCATCTCATCAAAATGTAGCTGGTTCTCGTCATGATATAGCTGTCAAAATGTTCATGTAGCACTAAACAACAATCACTCACTCACCCATAGAATTAAACTTTCAGGTTTTGTCTTTTGACATTATATTTGTTCATCGGCAGAAGTTAAGAGTACCGATTAACTGCAGTGGAGGGGCCGTGTAGCACTTATTTATAGTATGAGTTTTGTTCATTGTTGCAGACCGTATTGTAACTGTAATGCAGAACAACAATATAATAGCCGTTCCTTTAATTTGTGTCTAAGTGTAACGTTGGAGAGTCTCTCATGTTCCTTTACTTTAATTTGTGTCTAAGTGTAATGTTGGAGAGTCTCTCATGTTCCTTTACTTTAATTTGTGTCTAAGTGTAATGTTGGAGAGTCTCTCATGTTCCTTTACTTTAATTTGTGTCTAAGTGTAATGTTGGAGAGTCTCTTATGTTCCTTTACTTTAATTTGTGTCTAAGTGTAATGTTGGAGAGTCTCTCAAGTTCATGTACATTCATATATTTTTGCTAATTAATGAACATGTTAGACTTTTTATTAAAACATGCATGCTATAAGTGAGAATATATCAAGTTTATCTATGAAAAAACAATTTATTTTATAGGACAGAAATAACTGTTTATCCACAGAAATGCATTGTCGTATTGAAAACGAATATCATAAACTAAATATAAATGAAAAAAATACATCAATTGAAATATTATATTTTCTATTTTAAAGTAAATTGAATAACCATTAAATCGGAAGGTATATATATAACTTCTGACAGAGTCGTCAATTTGTTGAGGTAGAGGTATAGATATAGCTTCTGACAGAGTCGTCAATTTGTTGAGGTAGAGGTATAGATATAGCTTCTGACAGAGTCGTCAATTTGTTGAGGTAGAGGTATAGATATAACTTCGACAGTTGTCAATTTGTTGAGGTAGAGGTATAGATATAACTTCTAACAGAGTCGTCAATTTGTTCAAGTAGAGGTATAGATATAACTTCTGACAGAGTCGTCAATTTGTTGAGGTAGAGGTATAGATATAACTTCTAACAGAGTCGTCAATTTGTTGAGGTAGAGGTATAGATATAACTTCTGACAGAGTTGTCAATTTGTTGAGGTAGAGGTATAGATATAACTTCTGACAGAGT
>MJUT01057823.1:379085-399675 GCA_002080005.1 Gigantidas platifrons
CCTCCGTATAGTGGTGTCCAGCGTATAATTGTGTTGTGTTTTTGCTTTGTTTTATCTACGTTATGTGTCCCTTTTTGGTTGTCCCTTCGGTATTCTCTAACGCTTATCAACAAGTAATGGACTTTATTAAGTCTATGGAAAGTACATAACATTGCTAATAATATTTTATCACAGCAATATCGACTTTGATCAATAAATAAGGAAATTTCTATAATCATCTGTCGTGTACTTAAGATTCATTTAATTGTTCAATATATACTGCAAGTAAACACACGTTGTTTATATAAAAAGCCTATTAGCACAGCTTCTTATTTACTTTTCTCTTAAGAAGTTTATAAAAACATTATATATCTGTATACAGTAAAGCTATAAATGTGATATATCAACAAGATTTTTCTTCCTCTCACATCTTTTGAAGTTTGATTTTTTCATTACCGCTCGGGCATTGAAACTAAAATTGAAATGTTTCGTTTGATCGAGTGGCTGGTATTTTCATGCCATATTACCTTTGATAATAAGGTGATCTGTTTCTCTTGTCGAATAGGAGGAAATTAATTACTTCTCAACATTGGGAAATTTTTAATTAATCTTGGTGTATGGTGTTTTGGTTTTTTAATAAAAAAAAATGAACAGAAAAAAGTATATATTAGTATTGTAGTTACATGTAAATATGATGTATATTTATATATATATAAATAAAGTCTCTTAGATTATTTTACAAATAAAAACTCTTATTCCATATTCCATACGTTTCTGCTGTTTACATGTAGCTTTCCTCAGTGGATATTTATTACAGAACAATATAATATTTGTTCTCGACGAGATTTGAACTCACACCATTGATACATGTACACTACAACACCAATCGTCTTATGTCCAGCGCCCCAGATAGCGTCAATAGTGGAAGTAGTACCTTGTCTCGTAAGGTGAATCTAAGGATATGACATGTGTTTACGGGAAGGACTGGCGAAAATAAGTCTTTTCTCAATTGATAATTATAGGTATTTACTTTTCAGAAAGGACATAACGGTATTAATATACTGCACTACACCATGGAGAAGCAACAAACCAAAGTTAAAGAATAAATGTGCTTGCATATAGAATGCAGTGCAAATAATATATAATTCATTTTTAGTTAACATTTAAATAAAATAATCCACGAATTATCAAATCTCACTTAAATTGTGTCAGACATTAGGCCCCGATGCCATAAAACTTTTTCTTTGCTGAGCAAACGTTTTTTGCTCAAATCTGTGTTCTCAGCCAATCAAATTTGAGTTTATCCTTATTTGAGAATATTCTCAGACTTAAGTAAATTCTCAAGTTTTGTGGCGCCGGGGTCTGGTTTTATTCCTGTTTTTACGATATGGATATTGAATTCTTAAAACAGCCATCTTATGTTGTTCCAGCTAGACCTAGACCCCCCCCCCCCCGAAACCGTTCGCTTACAATGACGTCCAGTTGTCCAGTTGTGCAATAGTCTTTTTTATATAAACAACGTGTGTGTTCATGCAGTATTTAGTTAACAATAAAAGCGAAACCCAAGTACATGACACAGGAATGTCGTTATTTATTTTTAAAGTTGACATTGGTGCCATGACATATTGTCAGCATGTTTGTATTTTCCATTATCAAACTTAAATTATTTGGGTTAATAAACTGAATAAACAGAAAACACCACACTATCGAAACAGTTATGAAATCCAGTCACATTATATTATTTCGGTCTTGATGACTCACTGAGTTGTCGGTAATTTTGATACATGCCAATCCAATATGAATTACAAAATTGCAAAACATTATTACACTTTTTATGAGCACATCGTATATTGAATTTAGTCCATAAATATACATGATGGATATTAATAGTTTGCGGTCAGTATGTTTGGTTTTTGGTTTGGTCTATAGTGTTTAATGCCACTTTCAACAATGTTTCAGTTATATAGTGGCTATCTGTTTTATCTGTGGAGGAAACCGGAGAACCCGGAGAAAACTATCGACCTGTCGCAAGTCAGTGAAATAGTTTATCACATAATGTTGTATCACGTACACGTCGCCATGAACGGGGTTCGAACTCACAACTTTAGTGGTGATAGGTACTGATTGCATAGGAAGTTGTAAATCCAACAACCATACAAACACGACCACGACGGCCCCACGGTCAATAGGTTACTGTGCCGCACTAAAATTGAAGAAGCATGTTAATTATGTATTAAATTATTAAACACTATGAAAGTATAAGGCCCCATTCCCCCTCCAAAAAAACAAAAACAAAAACAAAATTGACGACCATTTTCATAATGCATGAGTCTGCCATTTTGTATATTGAATTGAAGTGAATTGATCAATTTGCATGAATTTGGTAGACTTCCAACTGTGTCGGTCTATGTGATATTAATTGGATGTGCTATTCTGACCTCCGACGTCAATTCAAATGGGATGCTGTTCGATCTCCCACGAAGCGACTAAAATAATGGGGAGGAAGAGAGGAGATTTAATTTTGATTAGATTGGTATCTACTATACTATAGTCATTCATCCCACCTGTTTACAACAGTATTATAATGAACTAGCTCATCATCAAACATTTAATTTCATTTTATTATGGTTACATAAATTATTATCATTGCATGTTATTTATGCGTAGAACGTCAAATTTTTTCACGTTCTGTTTAAAAATAAATAATGAAGTTACTGATGAAAGAGTTCTTAGTGGTTCAGTTGAAGTCATCACTTTGGACATGTTACGGACGCCATCATGACCTGTTAAACCACACAAGTGACCACGGATATGTTCCGTTACTCGTAATCATAATCTGGTTCTTTCCTCATTCATGAGTTACCACAACAGTAACGCGACGTGAAGCAAGAAATGCTTACCCTCCCGGAACACACGAATTCGTCCCTGATTACTCGATCTTTAGCTTTATGTGTATCCTGGCGTTACCAAATTTCGATAACGTAACGATTTATTGGCTTATGTCAAGCTTCCCGTAGATTTTTTGTATGAAATACTTTAATAAACTTAAATTACTAATATAGTTGTTTAACTGTACAAAAAAGAAGAAACATCCGATAAACAGTTTGACTGGTGTCAATCTTATGAAGTGTATCGTTGTTTTTACCTGAATGAAAATGGCGTATCCTTATTTCGATAGGGGAGATAATTCCAACTCATTTGGCCCTAAAAAAAGTCGTCCCTGATATATCTCGGCCCAAAAAATGTCGACACTAATCACCAAGTTCGAAGATACTGTGAAGTATATATTTTTTTCAAATATTTTTGTTTCTCTCTCAAAAATTGCAGACTGTTAGAAATATAGAAAAATGAAATATCTTATGAAGCCTCAAGATGACCTTTGATTGTAGTTGATAAAATTCGAGATTTTTTTTAATGGTAAACATGTTTAATTTAAAAAAAAAATATACAGACATAAACTTACAAAAAATCATGGATTTAATTAGTTTTTCATTGGTAGCACTTCACTTCTGTAAGTTGCCACTCTTTAAAGATGTCTCTGAACGTCATTTGAACAATTTCATAACATGACACCTTTGGCTTTCCAAACGTTTTATTTTTGGACAGGGATTCCACTATGTTCTATTTTTAGAATATATTAGCGTAGATGCAGACGATCAAGACAGTGACAGTTCAGTGGATTCTAATTAAGTTTTCATGAGGAAAATCAACGTTTTACGGTCAAATAAAAATGGCATTAGTGAAAACATAGTTTTTCTAGTCTAGGAGGAATAAAATAAGTTACTCACTTCTTTTAAAGACATTTTCTAGATTTTGTTTACTTGTGGTAGACGTCAACACTAGATCGTTCTATACCAAAAAGTTCCGGGTGATGACGTCATTAGTAGCCGAATGCGACACTAAGAATACTGACCTATCGAAATTAGGTTCTTATCGAATTTCGGACACTGCACAATATGTTTTGTAGATCGTTGTTTTTCCTTTTGTCCTTTTTCTTTTGTGCATTGTATTGTCTGTTCTTCTTCGATTTGCGGCTTCTTATTACCCCTTTGGTATCTTCAAACTCTTCTTATGACCACTTATATGGTAATAAACACATGTTTGAATTTGGTCGTATGTATTGTACATGTCTAGAAATAGGAAAAGGAACTGATTTCAGCTGTAAACCTAATTTATCTATTTCTTTAATAACAACGTCTTCCATTTTCAATCCTTGATTCTTTTAATGCAACAAAGTTTGTAAATTATGTTAAGCTATTTAATTTTGTTTCGTAATTATATATTATAAGGGGCCCGGGTGGCTCAATGAGTTAGGTCGTTGGATCTAACAACTCACACAAGCCTATCACCAATACGGCGTGGGTTCGCGCCCAACTTTGTAAATTACAAAAAAGGTGCACTCGACTCGCATCCGCAAGTGATAAAGTTTACCAGTTGCTTGCCCATGGTCGGTGGTTCTCACCGGGTACTCCGGCTTCCTCCTCCACTAAAACTGGTCGCCATGGCATAGCTGAAATATTGTTGTAAAGGGCGTTAAACACCAAAGATAAATCAATCATTATATATTATATGATAAGACGAGACCCAAAGACCGGTAAAAAAGGGCGGGAGACTGTCTTGTGACGTAATGTCATATTTTAACGCCAACACTTTTAACCCACACATTCAGAGACAAAATTTTACTTTTTCCCTCTTCGCATAATGTATACTGGAGCCATTCAAAAGTCTTGAACAAAGTTAAAAATGTAGCTCATTTTATCCTGCGTTTGACTTTATGTCTATTGTCGCCATTTCAAACACATCATAGGCGTATTATTTCACCAACAGACGTGGTACGTTATTTGTGGAGATTGTTATATACGTCGTTTTATTGTTTTCTTGCCCTGATGTTCTCTTAGTATCACGTATATATCACTACTAATGATCTTGTGGGTTAACATTAAAGATAGTTATAAGAATTAGTTATAAGTAACTCAAAACATTATTAATTTAATGCATTATTTACATTTTCTGGTTTTAATTATACTAATACATCCCAATGCTAATGGATTTTCTAATTACAAAGTGTTAAGTCGTTTGTAAGACATTTGTAAAGGGGAAAATAATCCTACGAAATGCACAAAAAACAAAATATTGTGAAGTTTTCATGGTGAGAGATAGCAATTAGGACAATAGTGCAACATTTCAGTTAATGTACTTTTAAAAGGTTAAAGCAAAATAGAAAATTAGATAATGATGGTGAATAAGTTGACTTCCATTTTTTATTCATATGCACGGTAACTGCCAACTATCGCTGCGAACCGGAAATTGCTCCTCGATTTTTTGTGAGTTCATTGCATGTCTTTTACACTATTTTTCTTTTTACAATTGTATTGTCTGTCTTTCTTTTTACAGTTGTATTGTCTGTCTTTCTTTTTACAATTGTATTGTCTGTCTTTCTTTTTACAATTGTATTGTCTGTCTTTCTTCGACTTCTGATTATCAATTTGATATCTTCAAACTCTTCTTGGTAGTTTTGTATAGTGAAGCGCGATGTGATTATAATAATTTCAAATACAAAATGCATAATGATCAAACTGTAAATCTTAAGTTAGTGTAACGCTTTTAAAAGAAATATTGATATTAAGTTGAAGGGAGAACGCAGATGAGCTACTTTTTTTTTGAAGTAAAAGGCCAATTCGAATACAAATATAGAAATAATAGCACAAACACAAAATTTAGACAAACATGCAGAACAAAACACTAGACAACCAAACAACACGTACTCCCTCATAACCCGGAAGTGATACCAAATGCTCCACATATTTTCATTAGAAATGGCACAAGCTAAGTATGAGTTTTCTGTGCAGAATTTTTTTGTGAACTATTTTTTGTCTATCTGTCTTTTCGTTTTGACCATATTGTAATATCGGTCTTTCTTCGATTTACGACTTCTGATTACCACTTTGCTATATATCTAAAAAAAAAAAACAAACAAACAAACAAACAAACAAAAAACAAACAAAAAAACACCTTTATTATAAATAAATTATTATTTTTAACGTTCGTTGTCACTACCTAAAAATATAAAGCATACAAGTCTTTACGAAAAAATGATTTATGTATAGAAATAAAGATTTATGCATCCATTATATAAAAACATAGATTTCTAACTTAGTGCACACGACACATTTCTACTATAACCTTCATGAAAGAATGCACGTGAAGAATGTTTAAGATGGAGATGAAGTTAAACAAGACACAACATAACACTTATTTAATAGTTTCAAACCTGATGCTATCATATAAATTGTACAAGTTGTCTTGTTCCAAAGGTTATGTTTACCTTTAACAAATGTAAACATATGTCAAACTCAAAGCAATCTACTTACTAGATATATAACATGTCTGTAATTAATAAAATCTGAGAGAAATGTAGAGTCTAAAGAAAAGTTGAAGATATAAAAGGCGTAGAAGAAGTAATTCGAAGACGGACACTAGACAATACAATAGTCAAAAGGTACAAGACCACAAGATAAGCAATGGTCTACAAAGATTTCCGTCTTCGTGACTCAATTTAAAGTTTGGTTTATACATAATTTTGGTTAATTAAGTGTTCAGTTTATATAGGTGTCACTGTAATATGTTCATAGTAATTGTTAGTTACATTTACCCTTGAATAATCGTCTAGTTCGAAAAACAGTAGGTCCATTCGACTTGAATGCAGCGTGGTTCAACTGCAAAGAAATTGGTGTGAATTCTTTATTTTGATTTATTGAAATATTCAAATGTTATCGTACAAGGGTGATTAAGCTACATGAATGTTTGCTTATCATTTGTCTGGATATATTCTGGTTACAACTCCGACTAAAAATTCGTCGTCTGATTGTGTGAGACAAGTTTAATATGTAATTTCCCCCCACAGATAAGATATAAATGAGTGTCTCCTGTTTGGGATGTGCCACGGTCGTTGCACGCACAAGACAGTGTCAACAATTGTTATGATGATACGGTATCATACAACACTTTTAGACCTTAACCTTTATATGCTCTTTGACTTGTCACAATCAAAACATTTGTACGTCAGCCCATTCCAGTGTCACCTTTTTACCTACATGTTTTCTTGTTCACGTAAAGAATAAGGCTGAAATACTATTCTCTTGACGTTAAACAACAATCTATCAGTTTTATAGGAGGGGGTCAAACTCCCATTAATTTGCTATGACCTGTGTTTACATCTTTAGAACAACAGAAGTGTACTAGGAGTGGTCGTTGAGGTGGGAGGTGCAATGGGAAATGTTCCGATCGTGTGGAAATCTACATTTCTGCTCCAGGTCAATTCACCGTTTTGTCTGCATGATTAATTTTTTGTGAACTTGTTCTCTGCACGAACGTATAATGTCTCACTTGGCGTTAAACAACAATTTATCAATCAATCTGATATCGTTCAAGTGATGTTTTACCGTAAGTGAAAACATGTTATGTCTACAGCCCTCTAAACGTTTTGATCTATGGAACACAGAACACCACCCTATTATCCATGAATAAGACATATCTATTACTAAATGCATTGATTTGTTACAGTATATAGTTAAAACTAAATTAAATATTATATAACTCGTGTTCTCGTAGTTTTACTGATTCATTTTGCTATCGTTAATCTTATTTTTACAAGTTGACAAGTGTTGTGTTTGTAACATAACGGTCCGTTTATTTATCATGGCATCTGCTGACAATTTTATCGTGGTATTTTACACGACAAGAAAACACTTTGTCTGTTGATGCTTAATGTTGTGTATAAATTTTATTAAAATCGGTCAAAGAAAACTTGGAGTTATCGTACAAATAGGAAATGCTGACGGACGGACGGACGGACAGACGGACGGACGGACGGACGGACAGACAGAATCGACATATTAAGGGACGGACGGACAGACAGTGGCACATCTTTATTGTCCAATACTTTTTGTTTGTATTATAAATGATTTTTGAGCAATAAAACATAGTAACGTAGAAATCCAGATTCCTACGTTACCACAGTAAGCGTCTTTTCCCGTTCCATTTTAAGGGTATAATTTCAAATGACACCGGTTTACCGGCACGTCCTTCTGAATGGTCGCTTATAAACCAAAATGACGTTTAATTTTTCAATTATTTCATTAAAAAATAATATCTGACAATAATTTTACTAATTCTTACCTCTATGGCCAACTGGCTTTTTCTAGATTCAGTTGTTTAGCACCTTCAATGACCTTTCCATAGGCTTCCAAAGTGGTAAAATGCTTTACGTCTAATTCCTTAACGTCAATGACGTCATAAACCGGTGAATACGGAATGAAATATCATATAAATTGTTCCTGGTAAAAAAATCGGTAACGTTGGAATCCGTAACGTTTGAATTGTTATGCCTTGTCCAGCACTGGTTAGAAATAAATGTTTGATATCTTCCTTAAATTTAAAAGATTTTCAAAGCAAGGAATAATGAATGCAGTAATAAAACAATTATTTGTAATATGCAATGTTCGATTTCTTTAGAAAAGGGGTAACGTGGGAATCATTTTGTTACTTAAAATCGTTGAATTGCTGTATCATGCGTTCACCTAACGACAATTTCGATCGAAAGTTCAGAAAAGATAATTGTTATGATATATATTCACCTAAATACTATTTTCATTGCCTACTAACTGTATAATTGTTTAATAATAGTTTTGGCAGCATAAATATGTAAGAGTAACGTAGGAATCACTCATATCGGCGACATCCATTTTTTGTTCATATCGTAAATACAAATATCGAGAAAGCAAAATTGATGGAATCTTTCGTTTTTTAAAGGTATAAGACTTGAATAATAGTAGAAATTGATTTGTTTTCTATATTCGATAAGAAATTATTGCGTAAGGAAAAGTGTGTTTTCCGTCGGCGACAGCGGTTTTTTAGTTTTATTTCGCACTCGACGAGTCCGTATTTAAACAAATAAGAACGAGAAAAGGGAAAACTTGTATTTTAATTGAAGAACTATTCATAGAGGACATGCTGACATGTAATTTGATATATTACAGTATATGGTGATGACATAATTTGCATCATCGTCTAGAACCATTAAATGATACAATTAAATGAGATTGACTGATATGAGCTTTTTTATAATCTTTGAAACACAGAACACCACCTTTTTATAAAGCTCGTCTGTTTTATGCATTTAGTTATTGCAACAAAATGTTAGAACACTGTTAATTATTTATAGGTCGTGTTGCCTGAACTCTATGTGTATCTGTTTTCTTCCTTTTAACCCTTTTTTCATTATAAAATCTGTGATTACATGTCAGTGTTTCCATATTTGTATGGTTTCTTTTACTTTTGCATGCATTTCTGCCTTCCAGGGATGCATGCATCCTTTTTCTACATCCCCATTTTGAAAATATAAAGCATATATTAAATTAGCAAATATATGGAGTTTTCTATTTTATAACTCGTCTATCATTTGAATTTCTAAATTTAATTAAAAATAGGTTGCGGTTTTCTCTGTAACCAAAGTAAAAGTGTTCAGTTGGAAACTGAAATTGTAGAGACGGATTGTTTCGTGGTTACATCCAATGTTATTCGGCTAATAGTTCATATAAGATCCTTCCATTTTAACACTATGCCTTATTTCCGACATTATGATATGTTCTGTATTTCACTTTATTCGAACATTCAGACTGAAAATAAATTAAGAGGTCATCGAAAAAAACGTCTTTAATTAATTTAACCATATATCAGAGTCCTGTTTTTACTTGATCCTAATGTATTACAATGATGGCTTGAAACAAAAATCTCTCTGACGAAATATATTAGTTGTAGTTTTAAATTCAATACCGTTGCTCTTATCTGTCCTGAAATTGATTAGAAATTGAGTAATCTTAGTCTTACTTTAATTATAACATCAAAAAGAATGTACATGTGCTCTGAATCTTGTGGTGAAATTAACCTAAGATATATTAAGATCTACATGTCAAAATAATGTGTTTATCGATCATTGCAATACGGAATAGATATGCGCGATGAAATAATGGGAAATTTGAGAAATATTACATTTGAAAAGAACACTTTATTTTGATTGTTATTATTTTCTGACGTATTTCAGGAAAGTATTGATTTAAATATGTTTGCGTAAATATTTCCTAAAATTATAGGCGTTTTATGATAGAGTATATAAATATATATTATTGATACACTACGATAAAGGTTAAGCACCGCTTGACTTCTTATATACATATAAAAACGATGTACCGTTCGTCTTTACTGCCAAGTTCGTGATTTTTTGTCTATGTAATTTGTATTTATAAACGTGTACTAGTGTACAACATGATGTTCGTTTTGCTTAACAGAAATACGAAGAGAATGACGAGTGGAACAGAAATACGAAGAGTATGACGAGTGGAACAGAAATACGAAGAGAATGACGAGTGGAACAGAAATACGAAGAGAATGACGAGTGGAACAGAAATACGAAGAGAATGACGAGTGGAACAGAAATACGAAGAGAATGGCGAGTGGAACAGAAACTGCTAACCACTCCGAAGCATTGAATTCACACCTGGATTTAACTTGAGATGGTGATGCTTAATCTTTAGCTTCCAGTTTAATGTTTTGTAGATCAGTTTCTTGCCCTTTTGTCCCATGACATTGTTTCTCCATCGTCTATTTTACAGCTTTTGATTATCCGTTTGGTGTCTTTATACTTTTCTCTAACGATACGTCTATCACAAGATACATTAAAACATATATATCGGATCTCAATTGTTCATTCGTTAAACAATTTTGTAATTTTATAACAGTCGGACATGTTATTTTCAGCCAGCGACTTGGAGATAGTTCAAAATCTTAAATTTAGATGATAAGCAATGAAACTCCCCAATATATCTTTTGCAAGCAAATTAACTCCAAAATTATTTGAAAAAAATGTAAATAATAAAATAAAGTTACTTCTTATGTGTCTATTAATGGCAGAAATATTATGCGATATGTGTTCGATAAATCATAAGACTTGGCATTCTGAAATATGAAATAAATTATTAAGTAATTAAGCAAAAGACAGGAAATCAAAGCAAGCACATACAGTGGCAAAGGTCCAATATCAATATATGTTAGACGCTCTCCTGGTTAATCCCGTCAACGAGCGATTGGAATCTCGACCTCCAGTGTCTGAGATTTCTAGATCTTGTACTTTCAGCATAGTTATAGTCAGTAGGTCTCTTGAGATTTCTTGCAATTCAATCTTTAATTTATCCTCTAAATTGCTTACTACTGTCTTTTTTCTCGTCATGGTACCTCACCATTACAATTTCATATATTCGAATCACATCAACACTGAAGTGTATCTTCATATTCGTTTGGATCAAGGGAGAGTAGCCACCTTGAATCGTACAGTATATTCCAACATTGATACTAGTAGCTATTTTTTTTCGTATTTTTGGAACACCACCAAATCTTATCTGTGAATAAATATTTTAATATACTGGAGTCAAAGAAAGATTCTATCCGTCTACATACTTTCTCTCAAATTTAAAATAGCGCAATATTGCCGAAAGATCCGTTTGTCGTAATCACAATCCGGTCCTTTCCCCATTAGTGACTTATCACTGGGTATATAACAAGAATAACATGATGGGTGTTACATGTGAAGCAGGAACTACATACTTTTACGGATCACATGAGTTCACCCCAGATATATACTGATGTTCGTGTTTCTCGATCCTTAGTTTTCTGTGTAATGTTTTATAGATCATTGTTTGTCCTCATTGTTCATTATTTTGTCTGTCATTCTTTGATTTATGGCTTCTGATTACGCCTTTGGTATCTTCTAACTGTTCTTGCTATGGAGAACTACCCTCAACAAATTTGTCATAGAGCCGAGCACTGTGTAAGTTTGTTGATACTTCTGTAATATTTTCGTCAATAACATATACAGGATCAAGAATAAAAACCTATACCGGGTCAACAAAACATATGTATTGTAGACAAACAACAGGACATTCAATAGGTAACTCATCCTATATTTCATTCAAACAATTAGTCACACAAGGGACACATGAGCATTGTTTTCTTATTACATAGTAGATTCTTGAAACCTTTCATAAATATAAACCTTTTCCACTTAATTATTCCGGGTTTTTTTTTTTTACAGTATTGACTTTATTAATTTAGTCACTCAACGATAGTGCCTCTGTGTTCTCTGTACCTATATTCTGCACTTTTGTGCCATTCATACTTTTACAAAAGTGTAATAAATGTATTTTATTATATTGTTTGAACCTTCAAGGAACTATAAGCATGTTAACCATATTTCCATGTCTGTATACAATGATGACGAGAATGATCATGTATATATTTTATTACATCCCCCCTTAGCTCAATGCTTTTTACATATAAATTAACAATACTTCAATTTTCTACTTTCAAATGTATATATATATATGGTCAAAGTGAAGACGACAGGGATAAATTGAATCTACAATACAGAAATAGCATCTCTTCATTAATGAAAAAAGTAGAAACTTTTGTATTAACAGACGTACATTGTTACTATACGTAAACGTAATATGTACCAATCAGAAATCATTTTCGGGGAATTTCATGTTGAACAACAAAGCTTTTAGCTAAATGTAAAAAATATTTCTTCATTTCTATCGTCCATTACAGATAATTTAATCAGACTTCAGTCGAAAGAGTTTATAAAGGGAGCTAATCGTACAATCATACAACCGTTTTATTCCGCCATGCCATTCCCAACTTAATCAAAATTAATGTTTAAAAAACAAAACCAGACAGATTTTGAATTGCGACATTTCGTAATGAACAAATGAAAGAGGAATGGCAAATGGCAGAATTCGTCTTTTAACGGTTGAATAGAAGACAAGGAAGACAGCTCTTTTGCTATATGGCCATTTGTCGATGTCATGTATGTCTATAGAGTCATATGATAACACAGTTATAATATAACTGACATACTGCTTAAAGTAAAACTACATGTATAGTTAAGTGAAATAAGCGTAGACTACAATTGACCGCGGTAACTACACATTTAATGTTTATTAATAATAATCTTAAGTTTGTTTTATCAGTTTATTAGAGTTATTATTGTCTAATACATAGCTAGTTATAATGCATCCACATGTGTATGTGTACTTTAATCGTTACATTTACATTGCACCCTACTGTATTTACTGATATACAGAATAATAACTGATTTTATTTGTTTGTCCCTTTTCCTTTGGCCATTGTATTGTCTATCCCTCTTCGATTTACGGATTTTTCTTATGTATTATTTCATTCCTATTAGCTGTATTGCGTCATTTTTTTTTAACACAAAGTTTTCTTATTTCAATGATAACATAAATTGACAGTTCCTACTGCTTAAAGAGGAAAATGTCCGACAACGCCGCCTTACATTGTTTATATCGTCACGGCATGTAAATGTCCGACAACGCCGCCTTACATTGTTTATATCGTCACGGCATGTGATATTCTTTGATGATTTATTTCCCTCGATCTGCATCCATCATTTGCATATCGATAACCTATTTTAAATATTTGCTCTAGATGTTGGATATAGCACGATGATTTATTAACTTCCATGTCCATTATTTATATTATAGATATCGATGGTTTATTTAAATACATTTTGTATTTCAACAATAATTTGTCCGAAGATGTTGAATATACATTGTATTAGTAATATAAGAAAATCGACATGCCTTAATGGTACATTCCATTCCACGTCTGCAACTTGCACGTGCCCTAAATTGTGTCTGTTGCCATCATTATTGACAGAACTGACAGATCTGACAGACTTTCATCATTAGGACATAGTGGTATTGTACAGATGATGTTCTCCTGAAGACGGAGATGTCTGTTTTCTATTATTATTTCCCTTTGGGGAAAACAAATTTTGCATGGGGAATTTTCACGTTGGTACTAAAATGTTTTGATATGGTACAACTTGAAAGAATAATTTATTAAAAGTGATTGGTCGAAAGATTTTGATTTATGAATATGACGAAATCAAATAGAATATCAATTAAATTATTTCACCATAACAATATCAAGTAATTTAATAGTAACAGCTAAACTAGATAACAATTCTGTACGGGTCACGCATGTTTTAAAGAGGTTTCAAAATATTACGTTGATGCAATCAGAGGCCCATGGGAAGCATACAGATTTTTAAAAACATTTTAAACACATATTGAAACATCTATTTGGATTCAATCAGGGCTTGATTTAATCAAATGCAATTTGTTTCCTCTATTTAAATTTTAGTTGATAAAACTTTTAATCGATGTTTTGTTTAATGTAATCGGAAAAAAAGTCTCATGGGATGGAAAACGGTTAACCAAAAACTATGATATTCAATTGTGTTTATATGAAACACGAAAAACAAAATCTTTTAATTTGTCACACTTGCCTCAGTTGTCAAATTAACGGTCTGAATATTACATGAATAATGCGATTGTTTTTTTCTAATGCTTTTCTCATTTAATCGTATGCTAAAAAATTAATAAACAGAAAACCCATGTTAAAAAATGAACTATCGTGCAAAGAAACATTTTTGGCGAATGAAAGTGTTTGATGTGATTGTAGTTTAACTAACATGTTTTAATGTCAGTTTATTTATATCCTCACTTGTGGTCATGTAAAACAGTTGTGTCCAATTACCAGATCAGATAAGATTGTATCATGACAGATGCGGTCGTTACATGATTCGATACAAAATGTACTATTGAATGGTGTTATTGCTATGTCAAAGAAAACTTATATGATTGTTTATTAATAAATAATTCTTATTTGTTGTTCAGTAGTTCAATAATTCACGCACGCATATGATTCACCAATAAAATATGTATCATTGTTTGCAAATTCATATCCAACTGTATCCATTGTTAATTCTCAATATTTACAGAAATTGTTACTGGCCAGACTGTTCAATCTATTTATACAGTAACAGTCGCACCCGAAATCCTTCCATCGTTGACGTTCGTGGACTTATCAAAGAATGTTGAGAGGAACATTCAACAATGATCTAAGGGTACATTCCTCTATGTTTGAGGATATATTCCACAATACCTTTGGGTACATCAGACAACGCTGCATGTGAACATTTCACAACGCTTTAGAGTACATTCTGTAATGCACGTTCCCTGATTTTTCTATCTAATAATATAATTATTACTAGATTTGACCTACTATTATTGTAAGGACCCAATAGTATAGAACATATTATATTCTTCTAAAGACGGAGCAGTCTGTTTTCTGTTATTATTTTCCTTTTGGGGAAAACAAGTTTCCATGGTGAATCCGTCGTCAGGAGCGACAATTCTAAACATGAGGGGAACCTTTAGTAATAACTCATTAAGGCTGATTGATAGAAATGGGGTGATTGATTATTATGGTGCAATCAAACTGAATATCAATTAAAATTATTTTAAAATAAAAGATATATATCAACTAATCTATTGGTTACAACAGACTAAATATTCATTCCTTAGGGGGTCAGGCATAAATTAAACATACCTCATAATATTACATTAAAGTAATGGAGGGGGCTGAGGGGAAACAATCTATTTTAGTAAAATAATGAAACGTCTATTTTGATTCAATAAAAAAATTATTTAATGAAACATTATTCATCATTAAAATTATAGATAACAAAATTATCGCCTTTTAATTTATTTTTGAATGTAATCGAGCAGAATATGGTCTCATGGGATAAACGCTAGATGCTATAATTTATGTTTTACATTTGCCTTAGGAATAGCATATCAAATTAATTCTCAATTATTGTTCTATGAAGGTTGTTATTTGCCAATTGATCTTGAACTAATAAACACTAAAACTACAACTAAGCATGAACCGAAGTTACGCAAGGCTGATATAATTTGACAAGTCATAGAGGGAACATTTTCAAAGAAGGATAATATTTAATGTGATTGTAATTTGCAGTTTTTTTTATATATATATTTTGTCAGTTTATCTATGTCCTTAATTGTAAGGGCCCGGGTGGCTCAATGAGTTAGGTAGTTGGATTACCTAATAACTCATACAAGCCTATCACCAATACGGCGTGGGTTCGTGCCCGGCTTTGTAAATTACAAAAAAAGGTGCACTCGACTCGTAGTCGCAAGTGATAAAGTTTACCAGTTGTTTGCCCATGGTCGGTGGTGCTCACCGGGTACTCCGGCTTCTTCCACCACTAAAACTGGTCGCCATGATATAGCTGAAATATTTTTGAAAGTGGCGTTAAACACCAAAAATCAATCAATCAATAAATCTTTAATTGTAGCTTATGCATGGCCAACTACTAGAACACATCTGATTGGTTCGGATTAGATTCATTCACCACTAGATCGGAAAAGAGTAAGAATGAAAGTAACACGTCATATTTCTATTCTAATAATTTGCAATATTACACGTCACCATTTAGCTACAATTAACAAACTTGTCCTTGGCTAAGCACAAATCCGCTAATGAATCAGACCCATCAATACTATACCAAAAAGGTCCAAAAAGTCCTATTTTCCTTCTTTATTCTCCACCACAAAAAAAAGTTTGAAGAAGGACAGACAATGCAATGATAAAAACAAAAAATAAAAGAACGCAAATATGATCAACACAACACTACACAGAAAATGATATATTGAGCAACACAACACTACACAGAAAATGATATATTGAGCAACACGAACCCCACTAAAACAAGGTATGAACTCGCATGCTTTAGAAGAGCAAAGAGTTTCTGTTCCACTAGTGACACCCGTCGTTTTACTATAGTTACAAAACTGATGATAAATCATGAATGAGGAAAAGACCGGATTGTGATTAAAGGGAATATCGACAACGTCGACTCTTCATTCTGATTACACATGAAAACATGTTTCGGAACGATTTTCTATCCTTGCCCTACTCTCACTTTCATAAAATGCTCCAAACCCCAGTTCCAATGAAGGGTTCAGAATCACGTGACTAGTTGACTAGTTGTCTAACAATCATTGATCTAAACATTCATTCATCAAACATTACTAAGCAGGCTCATTGATTTACAAATTTCATGTATATAAGGAAATTTCAATAATCCACTTGTACTTATGATATGATTAAGTATCATGACAAAATCAAGCAATCTATACACTCAAGCTTAAAACAATACATATAATGACGTAATAACGGTCATATCATCTAAACAACAGTTGAGTTGTATAGTGAAAAGTCAAAAGTTGAATGACACACATTTAAACATTCTGCGTATTTGTCATGTAAAATGTATTCTAAGCACATTTGAATTTTGGGGAAATTATTTTACTCATTATATTTTTTCGCATGAATTCAATAAATATATATTTGAATTTTAACATGTACAATGTTTATTTTGATATGTGGATATGTGTAAGGGCCGTCGTGGTCGTGATCGTATGGTAGTTGGATTTACAACTACCTATGCAATCGGTGCCTATCACCACTAAGGTTTTGAGTTCGAGTCCCAGTCACGGGGAGGTGTACTTGATACACCATTGTGTTATAAAGTTTGTCAGTGATTAGTGGCAGGTCGGTGATTTCCTCCACTAATAAAACTTACCGCCACGATATAACTGAAATATTGTTGAAAGCGGTGCTGAATACCATAACCTAACCCTAACCTTGGATATGTGTCCATTATCTAGCACTATTAAATATAATATGATAATATCAGAAAACTACATATATTGTATCTATTTCGAATTGAAACTTAAAAACAAATAATTATCACTATATTTTATGTGTTACAGACAACAAAATAAACCCATCATAATGATCTTATATGTCAATATTTAGCAAACAAAGGAGAAATAGAATGAAATATAATAAGTCTTCTCCTCTAGCTGTGATCAATGAATTTTAATTAATGATCCCGCATCGGATATTGTAAGACCCAGAGTTCATACGAGATTACTTCAATCCTAGGCAAGGTTCTTGCTGGTTGTAGATTTTATTCATGATGTCTATGTTAAGCCCGCTATCACGTTAATTTGTGCAATTTATCGTTCTACGATTGGAAAGAAGTTGTGAATAATACGTCGACATTGTTTGTATTCTTAATATCAACAGACGAAATGTAATTTATTATCACTCATTAAAAATGATTGATTGATTGATTGATTCGTTCGTTCGTTCATTGTTCAGATGTTGATGTATGTATACTTCTAATAACATTACACACAAATCAAAAATTAAATCATATTTTACTCAATATATTGGAACAGTTAAATATTTTTTAAAAACATATGGTGACACTATATATTTCTATACAGTTACGCAAACTTATTAAATTACAATGTATTACCATTTCATGTATTGTCCGCAACGAAATTTGGACCTAGTCACATCTTCCCTCTGAGAATTCCACCAGTGTACATACATCTATGTGTAAGTTTATATTATGTATGACATATATAGAACTGAAATAAGACATCAAATGTAGTGTACATGACGCATTACTAGAATAACCTTCATCAAGTACGTTACTGGAATAACCTTCATCAAGTACGTTACTGGAATAACCTTCATCAGGTACGTTACTGGAATAACCTTCATCAGGTACGTTNATAGATTCCTACCTCAATCATTTTTTAAAATAAAAAGACGTATTCACCGCCTCAGATTTAATATTCACCGCGGTAAATGTCACGTGTTACTATTTTTGGAACATCGGGAATTTTTTTTAGGAATATTCTGTTTTAATCAACCATTGAAAAAAGTAGTTCATTTGCGCATCCGTCAATACAAAAACAAAATGTGGTCTGTAGGTGCAGACGTATCGCCGGTGCCCAAAACCAAGATTTGTCGGACGGAACATTAAAAAATATATTAAGCGATAAAGATTCAGATAATAACATGATGATGTAAACAATAATGTAGCACTACGCCAGGACAGTGGACGTAACTTTTTTTTTATTATTTCAGAATACCACTATTTCTTCAAAATATAAAATAAAACAATTACTGTCTTTTGATTCTGTAAATGTGTGGATTAATTGACTTTTGAAAAAAATTATATTCACTTCGCCCTTTCGGGCTCAGTGAATATCATTTTTTTCAAAAGTCAATAAATCCACACATTTACCTCATCAAAAGACAGTAATTGTATACTATATTTTATGTGTTACAGACAACAAAATAAACCCATCATAATGATCTTATATGTCAATATTTGGCAAACAAAGGAGAAATAGAATGAAATATAATAAGTCTTCTCCTCTTGCTGTGATCAATGAATTTTAATTAATGATCCCGCATCGGATATTGTAAGACCCAGAGTTCATAAGAGATTACTTCAATCCTAGGCAAGGTTCTTGCTGGTTGTAGATTTTATTCATGCCTATGCCCGCTATCACGTTAATTTGTGCAATTTATCGTTCTATGATTGGAAAGAGACAAAAGTCTTAAGGAGCATCAAAACCAACGAGCTTAAACAAGATAACCAATATCGTGCAAGGTCTAAGCAACTATAGATTTATAACAGTATATCTAATAAAGTATGTCAGTGATGACGACTGGGTGGACGATAACCTCGAGAACTAATAGTCCACCATCAGAGGTATTGACCTAATGACAATAGTAAAAACGTAGATATAACATTTAGTGCGCTCGACACGTTTCTTAGTTTAAACATATTTTATTAATTAATTCAACATAGAATTACAATATTCAACTATATACATTACATTTAATAGGAAGTAATTAATAGGATTGGGAAACAAGTTGTAAGAACTTGTATTAATCCCTATCCGACATGTTTCTTCCATAACCTTCGTCAGATACGTAGTTAATTATTGTTAGGTCAGTGTCAAACTTAAACCCAACATTTTTTTCAAATGATCTATAAACGTATCAACAAAAACACATCATTTGAGTCATTCTTAAGTATCATTCACAATTCCGTAGCAGATATAAATATTATCCTTGAATTAAAGTACGTTCTTGTTCTATTATCATGTTCAATATAAACATCTGATTTCGGTAATTTCCTATGTGTTGTTTATTAGTCCATAAAGAAATAGAAAGAATACAATATCTAATATCTAATGCAAGTTCAAATGTACTTCATTACATGCAATTGTGTGCACAAATTCACCAAGTTATAGCTAGTGTGACCCTTCTTTCCGTTAGGATAGTAATATGTGTTCCTTTGTCTCGATCTGCCATGCATTGTATTGATGGGTGAAACTAGCGGGGCATGATCCTCCTCCCCTTCCGGAGCACTTGAATTCACTCTTAGTTTTTAATGGGGTTCGCTTTGCTCGATCATTAGTTTTCTAAGTAGTGTTTGTAGATCATTGTTTGCCCTTTTGTCCTTATTCTTTTGCTCATTGTGTTGTTTGTTCTTCTGCCATTTACAGCTTCTGATTACCACTTTGGTATCTTAGATTTACGACTTCTGATTACCACTTTGGTATCTTAGATTTACGACTTCTGATTACCACTTTGGTAGCTTAGATTTACGACTTCTGATTACCACTTTGGTATCTTAGATGTACAGCTTCTGATTACCACTTTGGTATCTTAGATTTACGACTTCTGATTACCACTTTGGTATCTTAGATTTACGACTTCTGATTAC
>MJUT01057823.1:439802-454918 GCA_002080005.1 Gigantidas platifrons
AAAAAAAAAAAAAAAAAAAAAAAAAAAAAAAAAAAAAAAAAAAAAAACCCAGTCACTAAGAGAATAATTGTTTTCTACTATTCAACTATGTAATTGTTTACTAATTGGTCACATCTCCATTTCAATATATTTTTATATAATGAATCCTAACTATTTATGTTTAAACGATTGCGAACACACTGATTACTTAATGATAACAATTAGCCATCAAACAAAATAATAAATTGCTATTTCCTCTTCCATTGTTTCAATTAATAGCATTTATAACTATGTGTTGGTCTTGAATATTAAGAGGATAAATGCTACAATTGGGTAATATTCATTTAAACAATATCTGACATGAATTTTATATATTATCTCTTTAGCGTAAGCACGCTTGATTTGACATTGGTTAGGTGACGTACTTTAAATCAAGCTTAATAACACTCAATGTTAAACAAGTATTACCATCGTCTTCAATGACGGTATTAGTCTGAACACTTAAATCAAGCCTGAAGAGATCTATCATTTTGATAAATTAGAAACAGCAATCGAATTATGTTGCATAGAAATCTTCATACAATCATCATGATGTATTTCACTATATTTCTGACGATGAATTAAGATTGAACAAATATGATAACTACAATAGAGAGATTATAATAACCTTTCCTACCAATAATAGAATGTCTTCCAATTTATTGATGCTATTTATCCGAGAAATGGGGGAATTATTTGATTTTTATTGTGTAGGATTTGATATGAGATGGTTTTTATATTACCCCATTTATATAAAATATCACAGAATAATGATAATGTCTATTCTACTATTTAATGTTTATGAAATAATAAATTGACTCAAAGAATCTCTGGGATTTTTTTTTCTTACGACACAAACAATGTAGATTCTACTTGAACAAAGTAATTTTTTAGAAAGCAAAATATTAGTATCGAAAAATTATATTTTAATACTATACTTTACGTTTTTATTTTCCATATTTGTCTTTTTTAGCGTAGCCGGTCAATATTTTAGCATATGGACCGGACCCGATCAATATAATGTGTTCTTCCGGATTTTGTTTTTTATTTTAGATATACAATAACAAAAACATGTCGTCTGACAAATTTGCATGTATTGAGTATAATATAACAAATAGTTCATGGCACTTCGGGCCAAATGGCAGTTTATGGACTGGTCTATCACCCACAAAATAGTATATGGACCTCAGCTTCGCTTCGGTCCATATATGTTATGGTTGACATCCCGGTCCATAAACTGCCATATGGCCCTTAGTGCCATGAACTATTTGTTAAACATACCATTTAAGCAACGAATCACACCAAAGAAGATTCAGAATATAATGATGAATACTATTAATATCGGATTGTTTTGGGAAAATGATACAAATTTGATATGAATTTTAATGCGCTTTTTTAAAAGGGGAGATAACTTTGTAGCTATAGCTTGAAAAGAAACCGCGAAATACGCTTATAGAGTTTACAAATTATGGAATGAAAACATTCCAGTTGGTTAACGTTTATAATATTCAAAGGGATAGAACAAATTGCCGTCAAAACACGGAATTTTGTACCAAAGAATATTGATGTTATTGATATGTTCGACATTGAAATGATGCATATTAATTTAGGAAATGTTAGGGAATTAGTTTACGAGTCTTGTCACCAGCAGTTTTTATATATTACCCGTGTGTATCACGTTTATACGTTTTAAAAGCACGAATATTGGCGAAATTATTAAATCACGTACAAATTTACCGTCTAATATATTTATTTTACAGCTTTATGTTTCACCATGTGCTACATAATTAAGTGTGAATAAATAATAATTTTGTTCAATTCATACAAATTCGGTATTTGCAGCGTGTTAGAAGAAAATAAATCTTACCGACAATTTTCAAAAAATATTAAAAACAATTAATTCACGAGCAAAAACATGGAACCAAATAACAAAAAACTACGAAGATACCCAGATGTAGGGATTATCGACATAAAGTAAAGATTAGAGTTTAACTGTACGATGGGGGACCCTTTCACACTGATTTTAGGGTATGAGTTATGATCATTGCTGTAGACTCTATTGTGACTGTCAAATGCAGAACAGCAATAAAAGCGATATTCATGTATGAGTATAATGTTCAATAATCTCTTATGTCCATTTACATCCCTATCTTTTCTTGCAAATATGGTGAAAAACATATCGGATTAATCAATAGACGGTTATAATTTATATCAGGTAAGATTATTTCTGTTTTGCCCCTTTTGATATTTTTTGTCAATTGGAAGTGAACTTGTTTACTGTTAGATTAAACTACTTTACCAATGCTCAGCAGGTAAAACATGTGAAAGCGTACCAGAAAAAAAAATATATTAGAAGCAGGATAAAGCTTTTGTTTACCCGACACCTTTATCTACATGTTAATCGCAACAACTGCGGGATACATTGTGTGATCTATAGATAATGAAAATAAGTGTAATTATTGCTCGTTCGGTTATAAAGGCAATGACCTGGATTGTTTTGTTATCGTCACCATGATCGATTGTAATTTGTATCAATTTCCTCTTCCCATAAACAAAACCTTTATGATTTTAATATCAAATTTATAATAAAACCGATTCAGTGCGAACTCATTTAGGTGTTTTTTCATAAGATTTTCAGATATATTTCAAAACAGCTCTACGTGTTGTCGAAAGTAAAATTTGTGTTGAACCCGTCACTACGATTTACCTCAAAGTTACCTCGCAACTTGGTCTTTCCTCTGTCCAGTCCATTAGGACTCAGCCACTCATATATAAATATTGAGGCCCCTGTAGCGTGTACACTGAATACTAAGATCAAACACCAGGAAGGGTAGTCATATGGCTCTGAAAGCATAAATATATGTGTTAGAAATGTCTCAAAAGAAATCTTACTTTATGCATTAGAGACCAACGTACTACAGTAAATGATTCTTTTTTGCTATGAATTTAACACATATAGATAATAAAGATGTGACTACAGAAATTGGTGTGTTAGCAATATGCATTGAAAGCAGATTTTCACAAAGAGAAGCATTATGTGATAAAGTTTGTCAGTGACTTGCGGCAGGTCAGTGGTTTTCTCCGGGTACTCCGGTTTCCTCCACCAATAAAACTAACCACCACGATATAACTGAAATATTGTTGAAAGTGGCGTTAAACACCATCAAACAAATAAACAAACAAACACAAGGAGAAGACTTAAATGTTAAAATCATAAAATGAGATAGGTACATGTAGGCGTTACTCAGTAGAAATATGCATTTGTGCTTCAGACATACCTAAAAATGCAGTGGGAGATATTGCTCCTTTCCGTATAGATACTATAATCGTAATTCCTGTTTCTAAAAATGGTATAGAGAAGTCTATAATTTCGTTGCGTTTTGGTGTTATCTTTAGCGATGTTAGTACCATGTCTGCTTTCTGGTCTTTGACCTCTCTGATCAAACCATTCCACTCTCCAGTTTTCTATCAAGATAATAAATATGTTATTATATATATTGTACTAAATGGAATTTTCTGGATTAAAGAAACCGCTTCGATGGCGTAGAGGCTAGCGTGCTCGCCTCGAGGGCGGTATATCGTGGTTTCGAGCACCGGTCGGATCAAACCAAATTATTAAAATCGATATTTGTTGCTTTTCCGCTAAGCACGCAGCATTAAGGAGAAAGATCAACGACTGGTTGGCTCGGAATCAGAATAATGTGTCCGAGTGGAGCGACATGTCTACCCGCGGACTGTTGTTTCAGTGAGCTAGAACTATAAAAATCCAACTCAGCGTGTTGATCTAGTACAAAATGCGGACCTCATCATCATCTCATACAAAATTAACTTGTTCTCGCCATGATATATCTGAAAAATTGCTGAATTGGCGTTAAACAACACTCATTCATACTGGATAAAAGACAAATTGTGATTTCCTTGACATTTTTAAGTCTTCGTTACAGTTTTATCCCCATACAAATGTACAACAAACATTACAATAAGACAAAGCTTTTGATAACAATCAGAATATACCAGCATCTACAGACGAAAAAGGTTTCATCGTTAATAGGAACCAAAAAAAACCAAACGTATTCACCAATATAATGAGATTGTTAAAAATGGCTTCATATTACTGATAACCACAAACAGTTCTAGAAAAAAAACAATATCGTAAAAAACGCCTACTACAAATTACTTGTCTTCTTATTTCCGGAATTTGTTTTTTATGAAAAGGCAATAAATCCATTTTCTTTTGTGATAAGAAACAAAGGTAAAGAAAATATAATCATTACTCCATATCTGATCAAGAAATGGTTGAGAATAGTAGTACAATTCTATCACCAATTAAATTTATTTCCTCAAGGTTTAAACAAACACTTGTCAGCATGTAATAAGTTCTCTCCATCTGCACACACACTTGTCTTAACATTGTTAAACAGCTTAATTCCTTAGCTTGCTGGTAATAGAAAACGAAGCTTCCTACTTTAATCTTAATTGATAATGACTTATTCTGTGTCAATGAGTTTTATGATCTGTATCTCGTTAGGTTTTTAAATGTCCTAGGAGATCATTACTAATTTGAGGCAAAAATTACATTGAAATAAATCGATTTAACAAATTCTATATTGCATTTATCACATTTTTAGAAACTATTTTAACAACTGAAGAACCATAGTCTGTCAGAATGAGAAGAGAAAGTCGATAATATCTCACAACAAAGGAATTATTTCATCGAGAACTTCATTTTACCAGTTTCTCAATTATTTACAAATTTGAATTTTATTGAAATTATAGGAAAATTATTAAGAACAAAATTACCGATACAATTGATATATGTCTTTTTTTCTTAATTCTGGCAAGCGCAATAATAGCATGTAGCTTTAGTCGAACATTTGAAATAGTGTGTTAAAGTATGGGTTATTGACTATGACGTATAACGCCACTTTCAACAATATTTCAGCTATATCGTGGTGGTCAGTTTTATTGGTGGAGGATCTAAGAAAAATGTTACAATACCAGTGGTGAATGCTTGCCAACTGAAACAAATTCACCACATTGTCGAAACAGTTCCAAAATCCAATAGCACATTCTTAGCAAAGGGTCAAAATTGATACCCTAACACACAAATACATGACCGGTCACTTTCCTTGGTTTGTACACGCACTACAATAAAAAGTGACGGATTTTTACTAGAATTTACCCAAACATTGTTTACTTCAACCTCATTTTATCGTAGTCTTTTCTCAGTACTGATTTGTATGTTGGAAAAGAAAAGACACGGGGCTCTGATTTGCTCTAATTAAACTCACGGAAGATGCGTCAATGATGAACATATGCCATACCGCTATGAAAGCGCTCGTTTATATTAATAATTATGAAACCATTTCTCACCTATTTAATTTATCAAAGCAACATTTATATTGATTTGATATAATTGATTCAAAACAAACCATCTTAAACAATAATGGGTTTTTTTCAATATCTAGCAATTTGGTTCTGATGTATCATGTATTCTTGGACTATATTATCTATTCTTGGCTTACCACAACACGTCAGTCTTACCTGATCAGGGAGACCCCATGTTTGGTCTGGGACTTCGTATAAGTCATAATCAAATTTCATCTGTGTACTGAGTGTTTTCAAAAGATCGATACATAATCCTGCACAGCATCGTAGTACTGTATTATTAACTAATGTACTGTCATTTCCACTGTAAAATTAAAATAAAATATGTTTAGTTGTGCAGTGTATGTAGTAAGAAAAGAAGCATATTAAATATATATAACGTTTATGTTTTATCACGCCCATTCATGGAGCATGTGCATGGATATGATCACATTACAATTCCTGATTCGTTCACTAGAGAAACAGTTGCATTTTGCTCACGTTTGCTGGCGCAACGCGTTTCCTAGACAAACATGATCGATAGAGGAACACGTAACACATTTGTTGCGTTCACTAGAGGAATGAGTTGCAACTATTGCATGTTTGAAGTTTATACAGGGGACATCCGGGTCACATTGCACGTTTTCTGAGTTTATTCACATTCTTCAATCGGAATAAACAATATCCCTATATTGTATTCAACCCTATCTTTAGAAGGATTTATAGTTGGTCAAAACGAGCTGATATTATGATAGAGTTCTTTCTTATGAAATTTCATGCATACGTTTTAAAACATTTGATCAAGCTCTTATGATTTCCGAGCTAAGGAAGATCAAAAAGGACTAACACCTAATATAATTTTTTTTTCTTTATCTAAGTCGAACCAACGCGAAAAACACTGCAACGTATTGATCCAGGTAATGCTACAAAATGCATTGTACATTGACTAGAATTATCATTCTTAAGTATCAAATGCCACTTTCAACAATATTTCAGTTATATCGTGGCGATCAGTTTTATTGGTGCAGGAAACCGGATTACCGGAAGAAAACCAGCGACCGTCACAAGTCCCTCGAGATGAAATGATACCAACATCACATAATGCATTAAATTAAAATACAAGATTCACAAGTTTAGATATCGAATCACAAGTCTAATGTATATTTCTAACACTGAATGTCATCAGTATGGAAGATTTTTATTTAATTTTTTTTGGTTGCGTAATTTTCACCCTATCGGTTAAGATCAAATGGATGATCCCTCGACATATCTGTAAATTGGCAATGAAATAAATGGGCCCTGAAAACAAGATCAATAGTTTAGTTATTAGGAGATATTGATGGAAATGTCTTGAATAACTAAAGCTATGCAATTTTCCCAGAATTTAAATGACTAAATTTGATGAGTGATTATACGGCAACACATGCCCACAATTCCATGGAAAACCTTCAGAAAAAATTCAATGGTGACTGTCAAGTGCAATCCAAATTGATCAACAAAGCATCATACGAATTCGGATGTAGCATTTACATCTTTAATATCATTTTCCTTTATAAATGTAATTTATTTGCGAGAAAATAAACTGACTGGGTGGTGTCCTAATAGATCGTGGGTTCGAGCCTCAACAGGTCAAACCAAAGATTTAAAAACAAATTGAATGTGTTGCTTCTGCACTAAGCACGCAGTACTAAGGAGTAAGAGCAAAGACTGTTGTGCTCCGACCCAGAGTGTCCGAGTGGAGCGACATGTCTACCCATGGACAGTTGTTTCACTGAGTTATCACTATCAACATCCAACTCAGCGTGATTGTCTCTGACAAAGCGAACATCATCAACTCATCAAAAGGTAATTGATTCACGCCATGATATAGCTGAAAACTTGATCATTTGGCGTTAAACGATAATCATCCTCTCTCTCTCTCTCTCTCTCTCTCTCTCTCTCTGAAGAAAAATATCTTAGTAAATATTTCATATAATATGCCATCAGTTGCATCTGTAATCTAATGAGAGGTGTCTTCTTTTAAACTCAGAATATCAAACAGTAAAAAGTCAAGTCACCAACCAGAAAATATATCAAGTACAGATGTATTCGTCCACTTGGTTTTCGTGTAAAGAAGGAGGAACTATTTTATCCATAGATCCATATAAAAAACAAAGTGTATAAAATATTTAATATGAAGTTTCAAGAAAATCAGTTTTCTTGTTAATTTTTCAGTTACATGTCTATCTATACAACACGTGGTAACCATTAGGCATGGCTGACTATGTTACATGAAGTTACTATTAAATATATCAATGTATATATAGTATTTTATGTGTGTATTAACTGTGTGTAAGCCTAAGGAATATCATGGACTTCTGAGGTCATATGTAGATAATATAAAAAACAAAAAACAAATCATAATGCATGTACATTAATGGTTTAATCCTGCAAATCACGTGCAAAGCGTTGCTTTTCATTTTATCATATTTCAGGTTATCAAATCAATAAGGCCGAACGGCTGCCTTACTACGCTGTCTGGAAAAAGAATCATCCATGATATATCATTCCTGGGAACGAAAAGGATTTGTCCAGAGGAGGACAGTCCATCAGAACTAATATGATCCGTGGTGCTCGCACTATCCACCATAAACAACAGATACCCAGCTATTATATATTATTCTAATATGACGTCCCGTATTCGGTATACAAATAAAGGCATATTTGAATACCAATCAAATATAGGCCACACATGGGCGCTGAGCTAAAAAAAAAGGTTAGCGATTTTCTATTATTGTTTATCTAAAAATTGTTGATTTAAATGAAGTTAAAATTAAATAAATCCTAATCAAGTCTTATCGTAATTAAACTCTTATAAACACGGCTTTGTTGTGGCTATTCCAATTAACTCTGATTTCTATCTTATACTTCACTCATAACTTCCGGTTAACGGTGAAAGAAAATGTGTGATCACTAGCAACACAAATAAACGGTTTAAATATCAATTAGAAACGACGAAACATTATCATGGGAATACCTGTAATAAAAATATGGGTAAGACAAACATAACGCATATTTACAACGAAAAAATCCACACATATTCCACTCTTTGTATGCTTTATGTTTATGCATTGATATGTAGGCAGTGCCGGACACTTTGACCGCCTCGAATTTTAAAATTGCCGTATTTGTCCTATTAGAATCGAAATAATTCATAATTTCTTAATTACTGTTCATGTAAGAAACTTTCATTATAATTGACACTATATTATCGAAACAATTTTACAAAGAATAAATAGCGTCGTTGTATTATGCACTCGCATAGTACTATTGTTGGAGTCATTAATATGCTGATGGGCGGAGCTTAGAACAATGTGACGTCATTTAAATAGGCGGGGTCTAAACGTGATCACCTGAGCGTTTTTAACCGTGTACAATTTACAATGTATTATACGTTTTTCTCTAACGTTGATGCTGTCGTCTGTCAAAACAACGGCCAGTTCCAGGTTTGGGAACGACGATCCAGATGAATTTAAATGAATATTATTTGCCAATCTTTATACTATCAATACATATTAGACAAATTTCATTTTTCAGAGTAATAATAACAATGATATTGTGTTGTCCATGTTATATGCCGAAATATGTCCCAAGGTCAGAAGGCATAATGCACGACCCGTAGGGGAGTGCATTATGCATTCTAACCTTGGGACATAATTCGGCATATAACATGGACAACACAATATTATTGTATGATCAGTTATAATGTATCAATGCAATCTGAAGAGATGTTTTATATTGATATCCTAACTATCGTGATGACAACCATAGAGCCAACCAAATGCATGAGGACATGTTTGTAGGACAAACCTTAAAGTATAATGGCCCTGTGGTTTTTGTGGAGATTGTTTTTCTATATATGATGAAAACCTATAGTATTACTCATGGTCATTAATAATTTTAAGAGGATTATTGCCTTTCCATATATCAGTTAATCCGTTTATGCAGGTCTTATTATTACTCATCAATCAATCAATCGTAACCAATCGGAAACTACTTAACTAAATGGCAGCCATATTGGAGGTCATAAAGTATTTAGATTACCAGTTTTGTATCATATCTGCTAAAAGTGTTCGCTATTGTCGTCGGGAATGATCGTATCTTTAGAATGACCAGAGGTAAAGACTATTACATAAGAAATGCTACCGAAGCCATTAAGAGGTGGAAATAGACATTAGACTAACCAGAATTCTGACAAAAAGGGTTTGAAGATATCAAAGGGGTAATCAGAAACAGTAAATCTAAGAAGAACAGACAAAACAATAGCAAATAGAAAAAGGACAAACAACGATCCACAAACCTTTAAAGATCGAGCATCACGAACACCACTATGTGACTTAAGTTACTTACAAGACTATGATTGGGAAAATGTATTAACAGATGATGGGATACATCTGGATGTATGATCATCAGGGGAGCAATTAGGTAATACAGCTGTAGTATATATGTGATCTTTGACGTTACTAACATTGAATAATGAAATAGCAAACATGACCATGACACCAGCATTCATTATAAACATAGAAGAAAATGATATATAATTGTGTCATTGGTGAACAACCATAACCGGTTGGCTAATCAAATTAAAATAGTAAAATGGCAAATTTGTCGAGATGTGGCGGTTATCGACAGAATGGAGATTAAGGACCACTCGGTTGCTGCATGGGGCCGTTTTACACTCATTTTAGAGAATGAGTTATGCTAATTATAGAAAATCCTGCTGTAACTGTGAATGGTAAAACAGCAATGAAATCTCCATTCTCAGTAATCACCATTACTTCCTTCAGATTATTTGTATGAAAGTAAAAAACAGTGATGTATAGCTAATGGAGGTTGCAAGATTGCACACATGAAATATGTGACAGTCATAATGATTTATCTAGCAATCTCCCTCAGGCATAAGTAACCGTAGTCGATTTTGGCTATCCTGCTTAGGCCATTTTAGCTTTCTCCCAAGGATTAAAAACAAATAAATATATTTATTTGCTTTTTTCAATCTTTTGACTACCAGCAATGCGAGGAAGATTATTTCAGAAGTGTGCCGTGTGCACAAAGTTAGATATATATAACAAAGAAAATGATTTCACATTTCATGCCTGAACATGGAGCAACTTCAAAGAAAGTGATTTCACATTGCATGCCTGAACATGGAGCAACTTCAAAGAAATGATTTGAATATGAAAACAAATAACGACAGCAAGCTATGATGAAACAGAAAAAAAACCCAGACGAATTCGGTATCATGAAATTGTATAGCATAACATGTGTTTATCGCAGTTAAGTGAATTCAAACAAGTAAAATTTGCTTTCAACAAAATGTAATTACACAAATGGGCTACATTTAGGGAGGTATATCAATATATCATTAATACCATCTCATTTCTCATCAATCATTTTTGTGCTCAAAGTTCTTGATATGTATTTGAACATATCTACGAATACATGATATTTATATAGATTTTTCATCTTTGATTGATGTTCCAATTGAATCAAACAGAAGCACAAAACATTCTTCACATATCGTAATTTAGATGGAAAAAAAACGGAAATGATGTCGCCATGGGATCATAACTCTATATTAGAATACCATCTTTTACAGTGTGTGTTTTTGTGTTGTTGTGATTGTAGCTACAAATGTCATGTCAGTTAAATAATGTTAAAAGAAATACAGTCATTCATCAGTTTCCCCGTTACCTCCGCACATACCTCTCAATAATGGCGAGAGAACAACCGTTTGAGCTTTTATAATGAAACAACAGTATTTCATCGTCTTTATATTTACTAATTACAGCTGATTTTAGAGCCCCATGATGGACGAATGCTTTTATATAATATATATATTTTTGTTATCTCATTTGTGTAAGACGTATTATGGTAAATGGTTAACGTCTTTAAAAGATGCATGCACAAATATTACTTCATGGCTCTACATGCACAGAGGTGTGCTTTACTCGGATCAGTGATACTGGGATCAAACAATTGGACAACCACATTTAAATAGCAAATATTAAGCAGACTAATCACTTCCCGGATCAACAGTTGGAAACTAATTCTAGATGTAAAGAACAAATAGAATATCTGCTCTTTTAACAACCACTGCTCAGTTCAAAGCAGTTGGAAATCCAAATTTAGCAAATATTGAGACGCTTAGCCACTGATTGAGGCGTAATACTTGGAAATTGACATTTGAATATCAACTATTGAGCAGATTAAACTATTAAGTATTTTAAAAAAAAGAGCAATCTTAGTTTTTGTTCTCAAAGTTAATGTCGGTTAAGTTATCTACAATTTAAATCTCTCCATAGGAAATTCATATGGTTGTGTGGTCACGGTTATATTTTATTCATGAAGATAAGGTAATGAATCTGCTTATCTCAATATCCACTATCAAATTTGTGCGTGGAGCATTTGTTCTTTAGGGTGCAAATACAGTGAAAGTGGTCTCAATGCAACTTGCACATTGTTTCTGGTGAGGTCTGTGTTTCTCATCTTTTTGGTTTTATGTTTTGTGGCTTTTTATTACATTTGTTTTCGTCTTGTGTCTTGCATGCCCAATGTTGACTGTGTCGCGGGATTGTCCATTAGTGATTGCCCACCTTAGGATTTAGCCAATGATTATTTTACGAATTCTGACGTTCAGGATAAAATTTTACACCATGTCGATTATATTATGCACAAAAGGGTAAAATAAAAGATTTTCATAAAACTGTTTGTCTTGCAAGAGAGATGGCTGTGCATCTTTCAAGAAATGAAATATGTCTTTCATGTGTACAACATTTATTGTTAATAATATAAATCTTATATACATACTGTTTGACAAAATCATAAACCAAGCGACAGGGTACTTCATGATGACCACATCCTCCGTCTTCATTTAACTGTCTATACTTCACATAGGGATCTTCTTTAAACGTAACGATTCGGAAATGTCGTCGATCTGGTTTACCTTTAGGTGGTGATCTAGAATTTCCTGGCCATGTGATATCGTTCATTTCAATATTCATTTCCGTTTTGCCTCCTGAGGTTCGTGGAACCCATTTGCCTACCTGTATAAATAGTGTATTGTCAAAACTTGTGTAGTAAAATTGAAACAAAAAATATATCACACCGTCACAACAGAAACTAACTCTGATAGAAAAGTCATAGAATCAGGGGCAAAACAGATACCACCTAAGACACATAAACATGATCGCTAAAAAATGTTAAACTAGTTGTAGGGGCACAACTCCCCCCTCCCTCTGAGACCTACATGGAAGTGGTTTGTGATTATAATACCTGAAATCAGGCAAGAAACAGAAATTATTGTGCTTCAGCTTTAGCAATTCATCTTAGCATTGGTCAATCAAGGTATGGTGGCGTCCGTAAAATTTCGGAGGTTATGTTTTGCTTTTTCGGATCCTTGATCAAGCAATTTTTCGGACGGCAGAAGCACCCTTTAAAATAAATTCGGTTGAAAATAGTTTATTTTATGTGCCCAGTATAAGATTTTGCTTTATAAAAACTGCTTTTGTTTGTTTGAAGTAAACGATACGAAATTTTTAATACACATTTTTGAAATAATCACCTATTTTCTCGTTGGGAGTTTTATTTATTCTATACGTTTTAGCAAGCGTAATCTCTTATATAGAATATATTACTAATCAGAAGACTCAGCAGTTGGACACGAGATGCAGTTGTTCAAGAAGAAACGTGTCAACAACTGTAACATTAAACTGTCTTATTTGAATAGACTTGATTTGAGATTAATAAAATACATTGTTACATTGTAATTATAATTCAAGCCGAATTAAAATAGCATATCATAAATGTATTACATAGACTATCGCTCCTGTATTGTATATTTCCTTTTGCTTTGCTTTGTTTGTTTGTTTTTGTTCGTTTCCGTGATTGTGTCTTGGCATACAAAAATTGTGGCTTTGCATCTAGCCTTGATTTCAGCACTAACATATATACACACATTACCTCTTTCCAGACTTACTTATAGCTATCTTTGATTTTAGTACCTCTTCTAATATATACATACATTACCTCTTTCCAGACTTACTTATAGCTATCTTTGATTTTAGTACTTCTACTAATATATATACACATTACCTCTTTCCAGACTTACTTATAGCTATCTTTGATTTTAGTACCTCTATTAATATATATACACATTACCTCTTTCCAGACTTGCTTTGTTCTTAAGTTGGCGGTTTGTCGTTGGATATTATAAATTGTAAGCTCAATAAATTGATTGACACCTGTTGGACTGAAATTGACCGGTGGCATGTTGTCCTTAATAAAACTTAAATTCCGTACATTTTTCATATGCCTAAAATAAACAAATACAAGAAGTAATAAATTAATTTTAGAGTCACATGTCATTTTATACGTGTTTTGATTGGTTTAAAAAGTTCCGGTTAATTTCGTATGTACTTGAATCTGAAAATAGAAGTCGTTCCCAAGGCATCGCGTGCCGTTGTTCTCAGGCGATTTTCTTTAAATGAGGCACCTTTGGGATTATTTAAATTTTTATTTCCTATTATTTGCCTTATTTTGAAAAAATAAATATATTTTTCAATATCATAACAAAAAAAAGGTTGATTTAATTTATAAGGATTGATCGAAATTATTTGTTCTGTTACACGCGGGTTACACGATGTGTACAAGCTGATTGATGTTATTTCTTCATGAACCGAACAAATATTGCGATCAATCCTTAATTAAACAGTGATGGTCAACAATTTTATTAATAACATCAACGCGAACATCTAATTCAATTGAACACAGATTAAATGTCACGACATATTATGTCGTTTGAAATCCAGCTTTGGGTTCAAGCACGAACAAAAATATGGGGAGGGGGGGGTGTTAAACCAGTTTAATTATGTCCCAACAACCCATCTGATAAATACATGCTCACTAAATGATTGTTTTATCTTAAACTACCAAAATTGCTAGCGTGCATATTGTATTGTTAGCAGAGGTTAATACTCAACTGGCAGCACATTGTAAAATATAATAAATATTACATTTCAACAAGGTTTACATTTATTATCTGTTTTATGTGATTTTGTTTGGGGTTGATTATGGTGCTTAACCCCACTTTCATCAATAATTCAGTTATATTGGTGCGATCAGTTATATTGGTGCGGTCAGTTATATTGGTGCGGTCAGTTATATTGGTGCGGTCAGTTATATTGGTGCGGTCAGTTTTGTTGGTGGAAGAAACCGGAGTATCGGGAAAAAACCTGCCGCAAGTCAATGATAACCGTTATCACCATTATTGCTGAAAGTGGCGTTATACACCATAAATCAAACCTATGCTATTTATTACCACCATATTAGCAGTAGTAACTTTGGTTTTGGTTTTCATAATGAACGTCTTAAGCCCAGACCGAGCCTGACGTGTTAGGTATCAGAAAATAGTAATGACTATTTCCCTATCATGCTAGTGAATTGCATCGTGATTTTCATGACTATATTCTGTAATTTTGATATAAGAATGGTATTATACAGTTTAGAGACATTGTATATTGACAGAGGTTTGAATTGGCTGTGGTTGGTAAAATTGTCGACCATCTACGTATGTCTAAATTTCCATATCTTAATTTAGCTTAGTCTAATCTGCAACAACAACTATTTTATTCTTGTCAATTTGGCTACAATATGATCAACAGTGAAATTGTGATGAATATGCATTTGTAAAT
>MJUT01057823.1:496667-507138 GCA_002080005.1 Gigantidas platifrons
CGAGACGCTATGATCAAATCTTAATTTTTACTTTAACTAATGTCAAAAGCAAACGAGACGCTATGATCAAATCTTAAATTTTACTTTAACTAATGTTAAAAGAAAACGAGACGCTATGATCAAATCTTAAATTTTACTTTAACTAATGTCAAAAGCAAACGAGACGCTATGATCAAATCTTAAATTTTACTTTAACTAATGTTAAGAGAAACGAGACGCTATGATTAAATCTTAAATTTTACTTTAACTAATGTTAAGAGCAAACGAGACGCTATCATTAAATCTTAAATTTTACTTTAACTAATGTTAAAAGCAAACGAGACGCTATGATCAAATCTTAAATTTTACTTTAACTAATGTCAAAAGCAAACGAGACGCTATGATCAAATCTTAATTTTTACTTTAACTAATGTCATAAGCAAACGAGACGCTATGATCAAATCTTAAATTTTACTTTAACTAATGTTAAAGGGATACTAAAGCTCGTTTTAATTCAACTCGTGACGAATGTTGTTTCTTTTCAATTTAATTGTAAAACAATCCAAAAATACTTTGCACGCCCATATAATCCCTAATATCGTTAAAATATCACTTAAAAAGGTCGAAATGAATTTTTGTCTAGGAAGCAAAAAATTCAATTATTGGAAAAACCCAGAGAAAACCTCATGACATGACAGAATTATCAACGAATTATGTCACTTTTACAAAGATTCATTAATAAAATCTGGGATAATTTATCATAAATATCATTTATTGAACCAATTGCAAGTTTTCATGNACAATAAACTTGGTATTGTCCGAATAGCCATTGGATCAATAATGTATGTTATTATACCTCAGTATATATTTTCTATATAAAGTTAAATGCAGATAAAATTACTATTTTGCACATAAAAATCCAATTGCTGATTTTGTTTAAATAGTTTTGATGACTGATCATGACTATTATCCCTAGGGAAATAGTCTCGATGACTATTTCCCTAGGGAAATAGTTCAGTGCAAATACCATACGTTTTCCCGCGCTTTTATGGTTCGGATCTTTCGTGTTTTAACGTATATGCACCTACATGCCCGAGAGATACGAATATTTGTTTACCAGACGATAAAATGGCATCTGCTGAAGCAGGTCGATTTGCTTCGCTCTCCGAGGAGGATTCTGACAAAAAATTTGACAAAACATGTTTATTGTTGATGTTTTGTCTTAATATTACTATTAAGAACTTCTATTTGTGTCTTTTTAATAGCCATATTTTTTCAGATTTCCTAGATTGCCTTTGGTACAATAAAACACGTATTTACTGGCTATTCGGACAATAGCAAGTTTATTGTCCCCCGAGACACCAACTATTTCCCGACGAGAAGCGTCGGGAAATAGTTGATGTCTCGGGGGACAATAAACTTGGTATTGTCCGAATAGCCATTGGATCAATAATGTATGTTATTATACCTCAGTATATATTTTCTATATAAAGTTAAATGCAGATAAAATTACTATTTTGCACATAAAAATCCAATTGCTGATTTTGTTTAAATAGTTTTGATGACTGATCATGACTATTATCCCTAGGGAAATAGTCTCGATGACTATTTCCCTAGGGAAATAGTTCAGTGCAAACACCATACGTTTTCCCGCGCTTTTATGGTTCGGATCTTTCGTGTTTTAACGTACATGCACCTACATGCCCGAGAGATACGATTATTTGTTTACCAGACGATAAAATGGCATCTGCTGAAGCAGGTCGATTTGCTTCGCTCTCCGAGGAGGATTCTGACAAAAAAATTGACAAAACATGTTTATTGTTGATATTTTGTCTTAATATTACTATTAAGAACTTCTATTTGTGTCTTTTTAATAGCCATATTTTTTCAGATTTCCTAGATTGCCTTTGGTACAATAAAACACGTATTTACTGGCTATTCGGACAATAAACTTGGTATTGTCCTCGTAGCCAATAAATAGGTGTATATTATTGATCCAAATTGCATTTCAATACATTGTTACATTCCGCTTAAATATTACATTTTTATGACGTGTACTATTCAAAATGCAGGATATAACCTTAGTTTGGATGTTTTTTCACCCTATATATTGCTTTAAAGTTTCTTTGCAGATTTTTCTCTTTCTTGTTTCTATTTATCTTTCTATCCAGATTTTAAAATGATATTTCTGTTTTAGTAAAACGTTGTTTGTCCCATTGTCCATTTTTCCTTTGGCCATTGTGCTGTCTGTTCCTTTGGCCATTGTTTTGTCTGTTCCTTTGGCCATTGTGTTGTCTGTTCTTCTTCGATTTACGGATCCTAATTACCCCTTTGGTATTTGCAAACTCCTCTTCCTACAGGTCAAGAAGCATCGTGTTACATTTCTTACTCATCGAACTATTATTTGTTTTTCTTTATTTTCATTGTGATAGTTAATATAAGGTATTGTATATCACATAACGAAAGTCTTTTGAGAACAGCATAATGAATAGATATAAAAATCCGATTTATACATTTACAAAATTAATATGATATCAATAGAGTATTAAAATACCAAAGTAACGATGTATATTAATGACATCATTTGAATAAATAAAACACGTTCTTACACTTTTGAACCTACTTTAATAAACGATAATGTCCAAGTTTTA
The DNA here is from genome assembly GCA_002080005.1 of Gigantidas platifrons. Taxonomy (NCBI): domain Eukaryota; kingdom Metazoa; phylum Mollusca; class Bivalvia; order Mytilida; family Modiolidae; genus Gigantidas; species Gigantidas platifrons. Next base: position 499,298 of record MJUT01057823.1, read on the forward strand.
AAAATAGAATGAAAATCGAACAAGCATCCACTTAATTTTAAGTGATGGAGTGAAATGATAGCTGAAAAGCTATGGGCAAAGTGAAATTAATTCATTTTATTTATAAAGATATACTAAGTATGATTAATATATGTAATTAATAGATGGTCGTATGTGCTGTTGTGGCCGTGATCGTATGGTAATTGGATTTACAACTACCTAACAAATCATTGCCTATCATCATTGAGGTTGTGAATTCGAATCCCGTTCAGGAGAGGTGTACTCGATACAACATTATTTGATCAAGTGACTTGCGACAAGTTGGTGGTTTTCTCCGGGCACTCTGATAAAACTGACCGCCACCATATAACTGAAATATTGTTGAAAGTGGCGTTAAACACTATAATCCTATCCCCCATGTTTTTCAGCGAGCTTCTTTAATACATGTAGTTAAATCTATCACACATAGTGGTAGTATTACTATATATATTAATACTACCACAAGGACTCTCGGCGGAAATCATTACCGTGAGTGAGTGATTGTTGTTCAATGCCAACTGGGCAATTTTCCAGCTATGTATGTAATGGCGATTTGCATTCGATGAAAGATAATGATGTCCACTTTGTACTAGAACAACACACTTAGTTGGATTTTTATAGTGAAACAATAGTCATTGGGTAGACATGTCGGTCCATTCCGGCACATTATCATAATTCCATGCCAATCAGTCTTTGCCCTGTCTCCTTTAATACTACGTGCTTAGAAGTGAAGCAAAATTACCAATTTAATAGTTTTTGATTTGACCAGACCGTGGTTCGAACCCACTACTTACCGCACTTGAAGCGAGCACGCAGACAAATACACAATCGATGGGGTTTATTTATGACCGTTATTATGTCTGAAAAATCATAATATAAAAAGGGGCCGTCATGGTCGTGATCGTATGGTAGTTGGATTTATAACTACCTATGCAATCAGTGCATATCACCACTCACGTCGTCAGTTCGAATCCCACTCTTGCAAGGTGTACTCGATACAATATTAATAAAACTGACCGCCACGATATAACTGAAATTTTGTTGAAAGTGGCGTTAAACACCATAGCTTAAACCTAACCCAATAAGATCAAATCAAATGTAAATGTCGTATTTGTATTGTAAACACTGCTGATAACCTTAACGAAATATTAATTAATTGCGAAAACATCTAGATATGTGTTATTATGGCAATGCTTCACATTATACAATATATTTTTATTTTTTTACTTGACAAATTTTGCTATTGTTTATGTTAAGTCATACTCGTGTTCTCATTGGCTACAGAATTGACAGTTGAAGCGAGGGACATATATAGCCTTACGACCGATGAAACAAGATTGACTTGATTCTAACGAAATGCTGACAAATTATTTGTCTATCTAGCGAAACGGTTACTTAAAGTTTATAATCCACCACTGACAATAAAGTAATGATAAAACAGAAAAGACCCATATATAGGAATGTGAACTCTTTCTACTCAAATTCTAACAAATATAGTAGTGACTAACCACCAATCCAAGATAGAAAATGACCGGTTGAAAACACTTATTCAAATGTTCTTAAATTTTAAAAGACTGGTCAAACAGATATGTTGATATGATACCGGTAATTAAATGGTTACAAAATTATAATGTTCTAGTATAAATAAATTAACTAAGCTAAAAATATAAACATGGGTGTTTCTTGCAGGACTGACATGATTTATAAGATCTATTTATAATGAAATTCATTGTCCGTAATAAAAAAGTAGAAATCTAATCTAGAGGTCAAGACGCGTTTCTAGTATAATGTAGTTACATGTATTATTAGATTAAGGTTAATCCCCGTCAGACATTGGTAAAACCTTATCCGTTTTTTTTTTACTAACGTGCTTAGGCCATTTGGTTTGTTTGGTCCAAAGACGTTTATGTTATTTGGCTTTCAAATCTTTTAAATTGTAGCTTACCCGGTGAAGGTTATTCCAGAAACTTGTCTATTTCACTAAAGTTGATATCTTTATTATTATCACTTATATTTAGTTGTCTTTGAATGTTTTAAAAAGAAAAAGTTGTTGAAAGTGGTGTTAAACACCATACATCTAACCCTTTTAAAAGAAAAACATAACATTACAAATGTTGAGAAGGAAAATCAGATAAAGATTATTTGCATTATTTCATAATTATTCTGTAGTTGTCTTTGTAAGAAGAGTTTGAAGATATCAAAAGGGTAATCAGAATCTGTAAATAGAAGAAGAACAGACGACACAATGACCAAAAGAGAAAGTACAAAAGTACAAAACACGATCTACAATTGATACATATAAATCTAAAGATCAAGTAACACGAACCCCACTAAAACAATTTTAAGCTCACCATTACACTAAAGCATCTTCATATAGAATGTAGTGAGTGGGTTCACGAGTGATTGTTGTTTAAAGCTAATTCAGCAATTGTTCAGCTATATCATGGCGAGAACAAGTTAATTTTCAATGAGATGATGTACTAGACCAACACGATGAGTTGGATTTTTATAGGGCTAGCTCACTGAAACAACAGTCCGCGAGTAGACATGTCGCTCCACTCGGACACATTATTCTGATTCCGAGCCAATTATACTTTACTCTTTCTCCATAATGCTGTGTACTTACCGGTGAAGAAACAAATACCAATTTTATAGTCTCAATTTCAAACTCACTACTATATAGAATGTAAGATTTATGACAATGGGTATTCTGAGCTGACAGTTCTTGTAGGATTTTCCATTTATTAATCATTGAATTTCTAGACATAAAAACACAATAAGTTTTAATTATTTTTTGTGTGTGTGTGTCTAGATAAGTAAGAAAAGATATGGATGTAAGTGAACATAACATGAGACACTATAGGTCAGTAAATATCTTAAGAATGAATTTTAAAGAATCCAACGTGGTAATCAGAAGTCATAAACCAAAGGACAGACAATGTAATGACCGAAAGAAAAGTCATAAACCAAAGGACAGACAATGTAATGACCGAAAGAAAAGGGACCAAAAAACAAGCGAACAATAGTCAACAAAACAATATACAGAAAAATGAGATTGAGCAACATAAACCACACAAAACAAAACGTAGGTAAACTCAGGTGCTCCTGAATCGTAAGCTATTCCTGCTCCAGCAGTGGCACATGTCACTCTTGTCAAACATTTGTTGGAAATCACAAATAAGAAAAAGGGATTGTGATCACGACAGTGGGAACATATTACTTGTCATTAGGGAGGAGTTATGGCTGTGATCGTATTGTAGTTAGATTTATAACTACCTGTACAATTAATTTACTATCACCACTGATGTTGTGTGTTCGAATTTTGATCAGGGCGAGGTGTACAACCTTATGTGATAAAGTTTGTCAGTGACTTGGGACAGGTCTGTGGTATTCTCCGGTTTCCTCCACCAATAAAACGGACCGCCACGATATAACTGAAATATTGTTGAAAGTGACGTTAAACACCATCAAGCAAACAAACAAACAATCATCTGTCTTTTGCAACACATGTATTCCGTAAAACTTTCGAAGGGCTAAAAGTAACAAAAACATTAAAATCCTCCACATATGAAAATGAAAGTTGTTTGTCCTTTTGTACTTTTTCTTTTGGCCATTGTGTTGTCTGTTCTTCTTCGATATACGGATTCTGATTGCCCCTTTGGTATCTTCAAACTCATCTTATGAAACGCATTGAAAATGACGTGCTTATACATCACCTATATCTACATACAATAAACTTCATATATCGCTGCTTATGTTACTGGATAATTTGAGACAATTGTTATATGGGCACATCAGTACCCTCAAACGAAGTACCCGTTTCGGTGAATTGGTTTCGGGAACTTTTGTGACTGGTATAGTTAACTTTCAATTCACGTTGTTATTGCCGCTTGGTTTATCTGAAATGTCGTCATGTACTAGTATTTCTTTTATCAGTTACGATATTTAGTAAATAGACATACATTTTTGTATTTGTTTGCACCACAAATTGCTTTTAGTCGTTGGGGATTTGTAGTGTTTAACACCACTTTCAACAATATTCAGTTATATCGTGGCGGTCAGTTTTATTGGCGGAGGAAACCAGACGATCCGGAGAAAACCAGCGACCTGTCGTAAGTCACTGACAAACTTTATCTTATAATGTTGTTTCGCCGGATCAAACTACCTTTAAGCAATGTTTTATGCTTAGGTTTTTACTACATATCCATTTTCTTGTAGTTAAACTATTTTCTATCATACGAAATAAGAGAGAATTTATCCGTGTATAATATGGTATAACATTATAGCGATTATCCATCATAGGGCAATTACAACGACCAAAACCACATAAAGATATTCACTTAGAAATCCACTAAAATCAATTAACCGTTAAGAGGTTTGGTAAGAAAACGATTAACCCCTCAAAAGAAATCAAACATGCTGATTTGTAATTATTGCTAACAAGGAATGATATATCGTTTATCCTTGAAGATAGTAAGCCTCTTTACTACTAACTTGTTTAATGGATTGCTAGGTGTTAGAGTGGTCTGGAAGTTGCTATGATCATTTATTTTACATGAAACTCTAACCAATACAAGTGCTACATTGTATTCGACCTATTGATGGATTGTTTATTACACGTGATTTCTCTATATTTGCAAAAATGAATATAAAGATGCATCGATTGTGCTACTCTCATTACTGATTTGCTTTAACAATGCTATATGAACTTAATTTATCGCTACACTTCACAGAGAGAATTCTACACACTCACTGATTAATTTATTTAACTACAATTACACATATTTCACAGTAAATAATCCTACTAATTTTCTTACATTTGTAAGAATAAACTTACCCCGAGAAACATACGTTGGATTTTTGGATTAAGACACATCCCTTCAACGCGGTAGACATAGCACACTCGTTTACGACAACAGATTGTATTGTCTGTCCTTCTTCTTTTGGCCATTGTATTGTCTGTCCTTCTTCTTTTGGCTATTGTATTGTCTGTCCTTCTTCTTTTGGCCATTGTATTGTCTGTCCTTCTTTTGGCCATTGCATTGTATGTCCTTCTTACTTTTGGCCATTGTATTGTCTGTCCTTCTTACTTTTGGCCATTGTATTGTCTGTCCTTCTTACTTTTGGCCATTGTATTGTCTGTCCTTCTTACTTTTGGCCATTGTATTGTCTGTCCTTCTTACTTTTGGCCATTGTATTGTCTGTCCTTCTTCGATTTACGACTTCTGATTACTGGTTTCCTCTGCCAATAAAACTATCAGTCACGGTAGCACTGAAATATTGTTGAAAGTGGCGCTAACCGCCATAACCCTAACCCTGACTACTCTTTTGTTTATGTTTTCATCAAATTTTTCTCACAACATTTACCTTTCACACTTAGTTCGTTTTCGTATTAGTTACGATGCTTCTGACTTATCGTAACTTCATAGTAACCGACAAATTATACCCACCATACTGTTGTCATAGATTATTGAATATAATGATTAATTTCTATTACCGCTATACATATATTGTCACTGACAAACTTCATCACATAAAGTTGTATCGAATACATCTGGCCATGAGCGGGACTCGAAATCACAACTTTTAAATTATATTCTCCATACTGAGATCTGACCAATAATTATATATTCCAAACATGATTTCATGGAGATGTTGTGAACAAATCTAAAAACTAAAAAAAATCTGACACTTAATCACATATAAGCTTAAATTATAAAATCATTCAAAACTTTTATTCGTAAAGGCTATAATGTAGCAACTTTAGTTGACTCTGTAAGGAATTATTTCTCTCCTAAAAATATAAACAATCTGCTGACAGAACATGTAGGTCCAAACTAGCAATTAAATTTGTACTTTTATATTTTATTTCATATTATATTATTATCTTACATGTACATTCAATATTTAATTACACTAACTCGATCCCTTATTTATTCTGGTCACCCGAGAATGCCTTTGATTTCTTTATATGTTGATGATATTAAATCTGTTTGAAATATTAGTTGTGTTTTGTTGTTTATGTTCAGATTGATTGTCTTTAGTCAACAGATTCTAAAAGACCGAGTGGATAGGCTATGGGGAGGTGTAGCAATTTATGTGAAAAACTATTATCACGTGGTCCATCGTAATGACTTGGAGGTCCTTGGAGTGGAATGTGTCTGGGTTGAAATCAAGATTAACAAGAATCATCATGTATTAATAGGGATTTTTTATAGGCCACCCGATTCTTTAAATTCTACATTCGATTTAATCGAACATTCGATAGATTTAGCTGTGGACACAGGTGTAAATACAATTGTAGTGTTAGGTGACTTTAATGAAGATCAATTAAAGCCCCAGAACAATAAAATGTCCAATATATTTGTTAAATACAATATGATTCAATTTATTAACGAACCGACTCATTATACGGAGAACTCTGGTTCATGTATTGATTTAATCTCGTCTACCGATCCGAATGTCATTGATCTTATCCATGTTGGCCAACCATTCCTTAATGTAAATGTCCGATATCACTGTCCTATATATGGTATATTTAAAGTCTCTAAAAAATTGCATACATGTTTTAAGAGACGAATATCTTTATCTTATAATGTTGTTTCGCCGGATCAAACTGCCTTTAAGCCTTTAAGCAATGTTTTATGCTTAGGTTTTTACTACATATCCATTTTCTTGTAGTTAAACTATTTTGTATCATACGAAATAAGAGAGAATTTATCCGTGTATAATATGGTATAACATTATAGCCATTATCCATCATAGGGCAATTACAACGACCAAAACCACATAAAGATATTCACTTAGAAATCCACTAAAATCAATTAACCGTTAAGAGGTTTGGTAAGAAAACGATTAACCCCTCAAAAGAAATCAAACATGCTGATTTGTAATTATTGCTAACAAGGAATGATATATCGTTTATCCTTGAAGATAGTAAGCCTCTTTACTACTAACTTGTTTAATGGATTGCTAGGTGTTAGAGTGGTCTGGAAGTTGCTATGATCATTTATTTTAAATGAAACTCTAACCAATACAAGTGCTACATTGTACTCGACCTATTGATGTATTGTTTATTACACGTGATTTCTCTATATTTGCAAAAATTACTATAAAGATGCATCGATTGTGCTACTCTCATTACTGATTTGTTTTAACAATGCTATATGAACTTCAATTTATCGCTACACTTCACAGAGAGAATTCTACACACTCACTGATTAATTTATTTAACTACAATTACACATATTTCACAGTAAATAATCCTACTAATTTTCTTACATTTGTAAGAATAAACTTACCCCGAGGAACATACGTTGGATTTTTGGATTAAGACACATCCCTTCAACGCGGTAGACATAGCACACTCGTTTACGACAACATATTGTATTTTCTGTCCCTATCCTCATTTTTCCTTTTTTGTGCAATGCGGCTTTGCCTTGACCATATCTTATCTTTAGTTTTTTGCGTCGTGTTTTAGATCATTGTTTGTCCTTTTGTCTTTTCTTACTTTTGGCCATTGTATTGTCTGTCCTTCTTACTTTTGGCCATTGTATTGTCTGTCCTTCTTACTTTTGGCCATTGTATTGTCTGTCTTTCTTACTTTTGGCTATTGTATTGTCTGTCCTTCTTACTTTTGGCCATTGTATTGTCTGTCCTTCTTCTTTTGGCCATTGTATTGTCTGTCCTTCTTTTGGCCATTGTATTGTCTGTCTTTCTTACTTTTGCCCATTGCATTGTCTGTCCTTCTTTTGGCCATTGTATTGTCTGTCCTTCTTACTTTTGGCCATTGCATTGTCTGTCCTTCTTACTTTTGGCCATTG
>MJUT01057823.1:534472-564595 GCA_002080005.1 Gigantidas platifrons
TTGGTTTAACACAATGCTACCTTTGTTTTTGTTCACTCGTATTAAACATTGGTTCACAGTGTTACCTTTGTTTTTGTTGACTCATATAAACATTGGTTTAACACAGTGCTACCTTTGTTTTTGTTCACTCGTATTAAACATTGGTTCAACACAGTGTTACCTTTGTTTTTGTTGACTCGTATTAAATGTTGGTTTAACACAGTGTTACCTTTGTTGTTGTTGACTCGTATTAAACGTTGGTTTAACACAGTGCTACCTTTGTTTTTGTTGACTCGTATTAAACGTTGGTTTAATACAGTGCTACCTTTGTTTTTGTTGACTCGTATTAAACATTGGTTTAACACAATGCTACCTTTGTTTTTGTTGACTCGTATTAAACATTGGTTTAACACAGTGTTACCTTTGTTTTTGTTGACTCGTATTAGACGTTGGTTTACCACAATGCTACCTTTGTTTTTGTGGACTCGTATTTAACGTTGGTTTAACACAATGCTACCTTTGTTTTTGTTGACTCGTATTAAACATTGGTTTAACACAGTGTTACCTTTTTTTCTTACGACTGTGTAGTATTAGGTTTTATTAATTGTGATGGGCAACATTTATTTTTAGCGAATCGCTATGTCTTTGGAGCCGTTAATTTTATTATTCTATAAACTAGGGGTTTAGAGTTGTGATGTTTAACGCCACTTTCAACAATATTTCAGTTATATCATTGTTTACAAATGAAAGTGTCTGTGTATTTATATTTTGAAAATTATCTAACAATATTTTTTTATACGCATTTATATAAAAATGGTAGTCATGCATGATATGAAACTGTTGATTCGCCCCTCCAGTATCATTAAGTTCTAAAGAAGTCTGTATTGATCTAGAGTATGATCCTGTGTTAACTATGGAATTTTATTGTCTCAGACTATCAATTATATTTATATCCTCTCTATGTATATTTTGTTTTAATATAGACCTTTATATTTGTAATTGGATAATAATCATTATGTCTTTTATAAGTTTAGTTTAGCATTATGTCAGACAGAAAGTACATCCCTCCCCCACTTGTGGTTTGGTTTGGTTTGGTTTATGGTGTTTACGCCACTTTCAACAATATTTCAGAACAACTGTCCATGAACGGGGTTCGAACTCACAACTGTTGTGGTGATATGCACTGATTGTACAAGTAGTTGATAATCCAACTGCCTAACGACGACAGCGGTCTCTCCCAACTCGTGCATATATCATGTAATATATGTATATAGTGAAAAACAAACAAATATACCACACTGTCGAAACAATTCTAATACCCAAACGAAATATCACTGACAGAGGTAAAATCGATAGCCCTAACATACCTACACAGGACAGCTCTGACAGAGGTAAACATCGATAACCCTAACATACACACAGAGGACAGCTCAATTTGCTGGTTTGGTACAGGAACTTCAAAAATGTCGGGCTTAAACTTTTTTTTACATCTGAGAGACATAAAACGGATGAACAGAGTCGTTATAAAGAACGCTTTCATCTTGAACATAATACATAATTAATTGAACTTTCGTGACAAATAAGTTGTCATATGTATACTATTAGTTATATTACAGAGAGCCGATGGCATCAACGATTATTTAAATATTAGATTGTACAGTGTACACAAGGCTATCGTAAGATATAACAGTGAAACAATTGTCCAAACCAAACTTTAATTGCCAATACAATCTTTTATCATCTGTATGAAAGTGAAAGAATGGTGTTTGTTCAAAAGGATTTGGATTTATTTTCCAAAAATCTATTTGAAAGTTTAAAGTCAGAATGCAAGTTCGAGGAAGCTACGAGTTGTGAAATATTCATTCCATATACAGGAGCGGTTGGTATATGGGTCATTTTCAAAAAATGTCGCTTTTCCTGTCCACCTATGTTAACATTGATAGNCCTAACATACACACACAGGACAGCTCTGACAGAGGTAAACATTGATAGTCCTAACATACACACACAGGACAGCTCCTGTCTTGGTACAGGAACTTCAATAAACAAAAATGTCGGGCTTAAACTTTTTTTTACATCTGAGAGACATAAAACCGGACGAACAGAGTCGTTATAAAGAACGCTTTCATCTTGAACATTATACATAATTAATTGAACCTTCGTGACAACTAAGTTGTCATATGTATAGTATTAGTTCTCTTACAGAGAGCCGATGGCATCAACGATTATTTAAATATTAGATTGTACAGTGTACACAAGGCTATCGTAAGATATAACAGTGAAACAATTGTCAAAACCAAACTTTAATTGCCAATACAATCGTTTATCATCTGTATGCAAGTGAAAGAATGGTGTTTGTTCCAAAGGATTTGGAATTATTTTCCAAAAATCTTTTTGAAAGTTTAAAGTCAGAATGCAAACTGCAAGTTCGAGGAAGCTACGAGTTGTGAAATATTCATTCCATATACAGGAGCGGTTGGTATATGGGTCATTTTCAAAAAATGTCGCTTTTCCTGTCCACCTATGTTAAAAAAAATATTTTGATATGAAAGCATGAATTTTTCGACTTTAAACAAAAGTTCGCATTATTTTCGAGTCAGCACATCTAAAATGAATACGATTTACTCCTATTAACCCAAAATGAAGTAATGTTGAAGCTCATTTTTTGCGCAATTTATGAGTGTCCGGGATGAGGGTGTCATGTTTGCACTTATTTTTTCAATGATTTTTAGTATGTTTTCAGATTGGCTAAATGAATTATTTGAATAGTTTTTAAATGAATTTTAACAAGAAAGTAAAGTCTTGAAGTTATTTTTGTATTTGTTTATAAAAAAAACAAATTATGCTGGCGTCCACGAAATGCATGTCTATCCTGTTACCGATACAATATCCACACAACAATGATTTCTCCCTGTGAATACGGAACTCTTCTATGATGACGCCAAAAGTAAACAGCGTCTTAAAAATGGCAACCAGAACGTAAGAACGTTAGAAGACACGGGAACAAAATTATAACAAGAAAAGTGAATAAAAATGAGAGCGTTCTCTATTAAAATGTCTATCATGTTACCAACAAATTTATACCTAAACACGAAATTACATCCTTAAAAGGGCCCCTAACAAAGAACAAAGAACACTAAACCAAAAAAGCAAACACCGATTTACAGGTAGCAGCTATTTCAATACAGCATCAATAAATATATAAATTTGTCTATCCTGTTACCATGTAAAGTAACATGATAGACTGATATGGTAACAGGATATATAAATGTCCGTTCCTGTTACCATAAACAATATCGTTTTACTAAACTTATATGTAACAAAGGCACTTCATATTAGATTGATTCAAAAGACAAATATAAACTGAATGTTAGGAAGTGCTTCAATTGGATTTATATTGCCTGTAGTCGTTTTTATGTGCAATCAAAAATCTATGTTTAGCCGCTTTTTTCAGGACGCAATATTAAGTACATTTTCATTTTGTTACTGCAAAGAAATTAAATATTTTTAAATTGTTTTCTGAAAGACCACTAACATATCTTTGAGAAATAAGTTACATATTTTACACAATTTGTCTCTTAATATTCAAAAAGTTCTCTTGACTTTGGTAACAGGATAGACAAAATAATGCGTCATCTGTCGAAAATTTGTCAATGATATTTTCATATAATGCCATTAAGATTGCATATTTTAATATGTTGTTCAAGAAGTATATTTTTTTGTTCGTTTAATAAATATGATGTTTTAAGCAAATTGTTGTTTTTTTTTTCAACCTTGCAATTTCAAAAGGAGACATTTTTTGAAAATGACCCATATAATTATCCAAGAGTGATCAATTTATTATAGAAAATGTTTTGACGGTTCTGTTGTCATAGTGTCTGTTAGAAAGTTTTACAATTGGTGTCCAATATATGGTAAATGTCAAGAAATGAGGCAGAGGAAGTTGTTTCTTCTGTTTCTTTTATCTGAATGTGTTTCTGGTTTATTAATGACATCAAGTTAGCAATGTTTGGATTATTAATTGATAGAACATCATTACTATACCTGAAAGTGAGATTAAAGGCTTTAGCTTCTGTAATGTGTTTGTATTTGATAAGTTGTTGTATAAAATATGCTTCATATGAGTAAAGGTAGTAAAGGAACATATCGACAAGTGTTATTTTTAGAAGCTATTGAAATCGTTGCATAATAATGTTGTTGCTCTGTGTTTGATGATATATTAAGTGTAAATATGATTTCATTGACATTACAGAAGCTTTAATTACTAGTAACAATATCCATAGCAAAGTAATACAGCCCAGGCAGAGGAAGACAAAAGTATTCATTATAATTGTTTTGGTATAAAGTGAAATAACTGTTGCATTCGTTAGTCCAAGGTGTCTGTAGAATATTTAATAAAGCATAAAACTTTACCATGAAAATGGGGACCGTTGTGGATGCGATTACATAGTAATTGGATATACATCTATATATGCAGCCAGTGTCGATCACCACTAAAGTTGTTAATTGTATTCGTGTGCCTGATGAGGTGTTTTCTGCACAACTTTATGAGATTAGAAAAGTTTGAAGATAATAAAGGGGTAATACGAAGCAGTAAGTTGAATGACAGACAATACAATGACCAAAAGAAAAAGGACGAAGATACTAAAAGGGTAATCCGAAGCAGTGAGTTGAATGACAGACAATACAATGACCAAAAGAAAAAGGACGAACAATGATGTCAGAATACTCCACAATAAACTAAACATCGATCAACACAATACCACTAAAAACCGGATATGAAATCAGGTGATTCAGAAGGGTTAGCAGTTCCTGCTCCACATGTGACACCCATCGTGTCACTCCTGTTACAAGCCCGGTGATAAGTCATGAATGAGAATGAAATAAATGAATGGATGAAATGACCGGATTATGATTACGACGAAGTTTGTCACTTTGGTGGTACAAATGTACGTCACTGGCTGGTGTTCACGACACAACTTTATGTTATAAACTTTGTCACTCTGATGAATTTCTTCAATTATTCCCGTTTCCTCTGCCAATGAAGCTGACAGCCATGATATAACCAAAATAATCTTGAACGTGGCGATGGCATCAATAATATTAATCCAATTCAAAACTATTATAAAACTAATCGTCTTAATGTTTCTATTATGTGTTCTTCTTAATATTAATGCTTCTTAATTATGCATGTGCGTCTTTAGATTGTAATAAACATTTTGATACTACCCATGAGAACAGCATTGTATTGATAAATATACAATGACTGTAACAACAGTCAGGTGTATTTGTTTTCTTTCAACTTAAAAGATATTCATCAATATCAATGGTTAACAAAATTGGGTAATAATTGAAATCGCCTAGATCCTGAACGTGACAAAATCAATTGCTTCTGGCATGAGTCGAAGTTGCCATTAATTCCGTCTCCTCTACAGAATTTGGCTGCCAACTTATATCCCAAGTGACAACATCTGGAAATTTTCTAAATCTATTACCATCTATAAGAATTCCCTTCAGATTCTTTAGTTAGAGATGAAAAAAGTTTATTTACTTTAACTTTGAATAGAAATGTCAATACAATGAGATCAGATACGTTACACAGCTATCACTAACGTCAATACGTGCAAATATCAAGTTTAAAGAAGAAAAAAATTAAATATTGTCAGTGATCTAATTGAATATCCAGCTATCTTTGTATTTTCAGATAATGTTTATTATGTTAAAGTGATATCCCATACAAATAAGTTTGGCAAACGAATATAAATGCTTCATGTTAAAGGGATATTTGCCGTGCTATTTAAAATAACAAAATTAGTTTGAAACAGGAAAAAATATGATGTACCTACATAAGAAGAGTTTGAAGATACCAAAGGGGTAATCAGAATCCGTAAATCGAAGAAGAACAGACAACACAATGGCCAAAAGAAAATGGCTGAAAGGACAAACAACGATCTACAAACATTACACATAAAACTAAAGATTGAGTAACTCAGGTGTCCCGGAAGGTTAAGCAGTTCCTGTTCCACTATTGGTACCCGTCGTGATAGTTTAGTAGTGTACCAAATGTATATTTATCTATTTATTTTCTATTCAGGTGGAAATCGAACATATTGAGGATAAAAAAAAAACTCAAAATGCAAACCCACAGTAAGCCTAGTCAGGATGCCCATGTTAACGACTCGGTGTAATATATAAATCAAAACAATATCTGACCAGTCCATTCGAACATATTTCAATACGAATAAAACCTAAATCACAAAAAGACAAATATTAAACCCCAATCAATAACACAAATATAAAACCTAAAAAAATACCCTCTCCCCCTCATTTGACGTACTATATTTCACAAAAATATTCATGTCTGACGTTATTTATTTATTTACTTAGCTATTTAATTTTGTATCTTATTGTTGTTTTTTGTCTTCATCATTGACCGTCTTGATTTGACATATTGTATTATTCGCACTTTTAATACAGTTATTACTGTCGAACAACACTAATGTTGTATTTTGGTAAAATGTGTTTTATGTTGTTACTAATGTCAAAACAAAGGGAAGAGCCGACGTGGTCGTGATCTTATGGTAGTTGGATTTATGACTAGCTATGCAATCAGTGCCTATCACCACTAATGCTCAGGCGATGTGTACTCGATAAAGTTTGTCAGTGAGTTGCGGCAGGTCGGTGGTTCTCCAGACACTCCGGTTTCCTCGACAAATAAAACTGACCACCACGGTATACCTGAAATATTGTTGAACGTGGCGTTAAACACTATACCCCACTCAAAACAAAGGGTGTTCCTTGTTTGTGTACTATTTATTGTTCAGTATTTATATTTTGAATTACATTTAGCGTTACTAGTCATAAGGTGTATATAATTCAGTCAGTTTGGTTTGAGACTTTTACAGATGTTACAGCTCTCTTGGCGTGGATATTTTCCTTAATTATCATTCAGGAATATTGGTCATTGGTCTTTTATCAATATGAGAAAAAATCAATTTACGAGCAATTATTTGAATTTGATTTGTTTTAGATTTTAAGCCTTTAAGATTAAATTAAACATTCTGTATAAGGATATAGATTGTGCTTCAGCTGATTGACTACCATATATGTCCAATTTGATTTGCCTATCACCAGTTCTACAATCTTTGAGATACAAGTGTTCCGAAATCTATCCAAGCGACGATGCGCCATTTAGCAATAAAGCAATTTGATTTGCCTTGTTCACTAATCTTTGAAAAAAGGTGTTCCGAAATCTGTCAAAGCGACAATTTGCGAGATATACAAATGAATGAAAAAGCCTGTAACATGTGTCACCGTTCAAATTTTACACCTAAAAGTGTCCCCTCAATCGTTCCCCGTCATTTTTACAAACTGGTGAAATAGATATTACCTCTTTGATACAATGTGGCATAGTTCAATATTTACACCAAAGTGTCCCCCTTATCGCTCCTCCAGGTACTTTTATACAGTGATTAAAATGCGTCGTAAAATAAATAGTACCTAATAGATAATATGCCTTGTAGATATTAGGTCTATTACATATCACGTAAGAACTGATAATGATCACTTCTTAAGACGACCTGACATTTGAATATTTACCTATGTAAGACGTACAATGGTTCTCATTTTCTTTTTCGTGTGTCTGCTGAATACCGGATTTGGTAGCATCCAATCAGACGAAACTGGTGACCAATCTGTTGAACATAAAAGATTACTACTGACTGATCCACAAGCAATGAATGACCGATTGATTGATCTAGAAAGAAAACTTCAGTCAGTGAATGGAAAACTTCAGGCAATGAATGGGAAGGTGGCTTCTTTGGAGAGCGAAAATAGTATGCTTAAATCTACAATGGCAGCAAATACAAAGACCACAAACTCCAAGATTGAGATGATTAAAAGTCAACTTGCAAACGTCGGTATGTTCTATAGACTTATTGTACAAAGTATTCACGTTTTTTCGTGGTGGCGCTCGTGTATTTCATCTTTTTAGTTTTCTGTGCTGTGTTGTTCGTTTTGTATTATTTTCTTTGTTCTGTGTCTTGTGTGCCCAAAGTTGCCTGTGTCTCTGGGTTGCCCATACTTAATTGCTTCTTCGGATTTCTCTAACATTTATTTCTTTATACCTACGTACTAAGTGTGAATGTTAATCACTATGTACACCAGTGGCATAATAATTGGATAATACACTTGAACTAGAGAATCTTTGTTACTTTTTGTTTAGCTTTTGGAATTATAATTTAATAACCGATTACATGTATTTTTGAAAATCTCTTCGGAGTTGGAAATCTGTGTTGGTCTTCAATATGTGTTCGTGCATAAGTATTGGCTATATGTGTTTTGACAGATGTGCACTTAACAAGGTCTCATTATTTATATAATTTTAGTTAATAAGTTGTGTTAATATTGGTCTGCTGCATAACATACATGTATTTTTCTAATTAAGATTATGATAGCATGTACTTAACAACAGTAACGTAATTATTTTAAACACCCTCAATTAAATTAGAAATCACTAGTCTCTTTTAAATGGAGATTTTCTATGGGAGCTATACATGGTCCCGTGAAGCCGTCCTCCATGAATAGATGTTCAATCAAACGTACAAATATGTTTGATGTTACAGTTAAAACCATTATAGATGTCATGAATGATTTGACGTCTCGATAAAAATTGTTGCAAAGAATGGAAAGTTTTGTCTTCAATCCTTAGATCTGGTTGGTTTTACAATCGTATTTATCAGAAGAAATAGGTTCCTATATTCGAGCAAATATAAAGATGAGGATACTTTCCATTCGTGTAAAAATTATACGTATTTTATACTTGTTCCGCTCTGCTCCACTCCGGAAAGGACGGAATATCTTACACTCATGAAAGGTGTCCCTGATCGTCATTACGGACTAGTATAAGAACCTGTTAATCTGATGTTCATTTGTTCAGACTACTGTATCACATATGATAGCTATTGTTTTTATTGTTAACAGGTGGAGTTGTTTACATTCGCTGGGGAAGAAAAGACTGTCCAATTTTGAACGGAACTCAATTGGTATATTCAGGTATGATAATATGATTCAATATAAAGAATAAAGTTTAAACAGTAATGGTCAACAATTCCTTCAATATCAACAAGACGAAAAAGAAACAAAACTAGCATTTTAATGTTTGTATGCATCACGGTCCCGTATAAATACATGAAAGCACATATGAATGATGTCTTTAATTTGTCAGACGATACGCATGTGCGATTTAAAATCTTTATCACTGCATTACACAGTGACGGTCAACAGTTCCGCCAATGGCAACAATACGAACGACCCCCTCTCACCATAAATCATTGAACATAAAACAGACCACGACATATTAAGTTCGAAATCCAGGTCTTGATCTTGGGACAAATTCAAAAATGTGGCGGGGGTTAAACCAGTTTATGGGATACCAACCCTCCACTCTTGATAATTGGGCGTTCAACGTCAATACATATATAAGCAAACGATAAAAAAAAGACCTCTACATATTATCTTCTACTCAAAAAGATCACATACAATGTACATGTACTCTCACAAAAATGAACAACATAGACATATCAGTGCAATAGCAGGGTCAATGAATGCTTGTACTTATATGACTACTAGCCACAAAGGTAGAATCTGTTGGTTGAAGACCATCGCATTTGGGAGAAAATAAAACAATACCTAATACTTCTAGCATATGTAAACTCATTTAGTCATAGACATTTAGAAAAAATTAATGGTCATCGTGGGAGATCAGAATAAATAGGTCGTCATTTGGATGATCAGAAACCGAAGTAAAGTAATCAAATATGGAATGAAATATAAATGTACTAATTCAATTGCTAGTTTTATCTGCACATGGTCTTTATTTTTAAACCTGCCTTTAAAAAGTCAACTATAGTTGCTAAGGCGTTGCCTTTATGAATAATATTTAAGATGTGTCTGCTGTGATTCCGTCTACAATACATAGTAATTTTTTCGGTATATAGCCTGTTTCTAATGAATAATACTACCTTACGGTTAGGCTCTGAACAGTGGCGGTACAAATCACTCGATATACTGCTAAGAAGAGATATAGTTTTTCTCAACCATACAGTACCCCGTATAATGGCTATGTAATCTTATGTATTTAATTTATCGCTGTCGGTATTGGACACAAACCTAAATTTTAAGGATTCAAGTAATAAGATGGTGCTGTTTTTGTTTTCATCAGATGAAATTGTACATAAGATAACGCGTCGCTTATTTTGTTTTGTTTTTTGTTTTTTTATATCATTTTAACCGAAATTTTAGAAATAAGTTTTCCTTCGTTCCAATAAAAGATGAAATAATTCGTGCAAGATATCTCGGATCTTATTAGATATCTAAATTGTTATCAAATATGTTCTAACAGACAAACAAATTAATTATTGTTTCGTTTTTCATTTTTAATTAACAATGCATATCTTACTATCAATTTAGATATCTAACTTTAGTACGTACGACTCGCGTCTTGAATAAATTTTATCAATGTATGCTTAAATTTAAAAGATTTAAAAAAACCAAATTATATACAAAAAATTATTTTGGAGTTACCGATGTACTAGTTGATTATGCAGGTTTTCTGTGATATTTTTTGTCGTTAGGTTGGTAAATGGGGAAAGTTATCTAAAGTTTGCTCGACGTATTTTTCTCAATATTTTCTGTTATGACAGGTATAGCAGGTGGAGGACAGTATGCCGAATCTGGAAGTGGAACATCCTACCTTTGTTTACCGCACGATCCAGATTATGCGCCGTCAGATTTTCCACACGCACTTGAAAGCAGTGGACTTGTCGTAGCTCATGTATGGGGAGCCGAGTATCAGTTTTCGTATGGCAATGCTAAAGTTGATGACGATGTACCATGTGCTGCTTGTCTAGACACCAAAGCTGTAACATCTATGATGATTCCTGGAAAATCATCATGTCCTTCTGGGTGGAGAAAGCAATACAGTGGATATCTCTGTGCTAACTATTATGGACATAAAGCAGCATCTGAGTATGCATGTGTGGATGATGATCCACAATACTTTGAAGGGAGGAGACAAAATTTAAACGGGAAGTTGTTTTTTCCGGCTCTAACTGTTTGTGGCTCATTGCCATGTCCTCCTTATGAAAACGCAAAATATTTAACATGCGTTGTTTGCTCTAAATGATAAATTTTATTAAAACAGCTTAGAAATTTTATTTTTGATCAATATCACACAAGATGAAACCTAAATTCAGATCACCCCCTGGCGTTTTGTGTGATTAGTGTTGCTCAATCTTTAGTTTTTTGTGTAGAATTGTGTATTGTTTGTCTATTTGTCGTCTTTCTTTTGCTTATTAGTCTGTCTTATTTACGGCTTCCGATTACCTCTTTGTTATCTACAAACGTTTCTATCAAACATTGTGATGATCACGACAATGGTTCGTCACATAGCCCCGGAAGGGTAGGCAGTTCCTGCTCCACTAGTGGTAACCGTCGTGTTACTCTAGTAGTGTACCAAATGTTCATGTTTCTAATTAGTGTTTATTCAGGTGGAAATCGCACATATTGAGGACAAAGAAAAAGCTCAAAATGCAAACCCACAGTAAGCCTAGCCAGGATGCCCATGTGAATGACTCGGTGTAATATATAAATCAAAGCAATATCTGACCAGTCCTTGGCATTCGATATAAGTCCATATTCCAATACAAATAAAACCTCAATCAGTAAGACAAAAATAAACCCTCCCTTTTGTCAATGTGCGACGTAAAAGTGTTTTTGACATTTACTTTCGCAGTTAAAATATTTCAGGTGACTCGTGGCTGTTGATGGAGATGGTTCACGATAGATCTTCCACCTTCCTCACTGAATTTAGTACTGCGTTGGCTACTATTTTACCTATTTTATTCCAGTATTGTTATAAATACTGTTATAGTGACAGCCGGAACCTTGGAACCGTAATGTAAGCGGGAGGTTTGGCGCCTTAAAATCTTATTCAACCCACCATTTCTTTGGAAATGCCTGTACCAAGTCAGGGTCATTACGGTTTTCACAGTTTTCCGGTTGTTGACTGATTTTGTCTATTTATATACTTATGAGTTTTGACTTTTCCTTCGGAAGATTGTTCGGAGTGTGGTAATTTTGTTATTACCCTTATTCACAAAAAATATGACGTTATTTATATATTTAGTGGTTTTTTTGTTTTGTTTTGTTTTTGTTTGTTTGCCTTGTACATTGACCGTTTTGATTTTACATATTTTTTTATTTTAATATGGTATTCAATGTCGCGCAACACTTATGACCATGTTTTCGCATTGTATTTGGTCAAATATGTTGCATGTTGTTAATAATGTCAACACAAACGTTTTTCCAATATGGTTGATTCTTAATTTTGTTCAATTTGTTTTGTAGTATTTATGTTTTGAATTACGTTTAGCGTACAATGTGTACATAGTTCAGTCAGTTTGGTTTGAGACTTTTTCAGATGTTACTAATCGCTTGATGTGGACATTTTTAATTATAATTCAGGAATATTGGGCCTTTTTTTTCGTTATATTATAATTTATTCAAAATCTCCTGTTTACAATAACCTTGATGGCGCAGGAGCACACATTAAGGGTCCCTGTTTTACATCAATTTCACTTGTCCAGGGGTAGCAAGTGAAAAAAAAAAAGAAAAAAAAATTCCACTTAAACTTATTTCATATTCATTTGCTTTTACATTTCATCATAATATACACAATTAGACGATACAATTATTACCATTCATTAGCTATATGTTCATAAATAATAAATAATCATATGTTATTCCGAATAAGTTCTAATTTGTTTTTATCAATTTCATTAATATGAGAAGTTTGTAATGTGCATTGTAAATGTTTTTTTAAATTATTTTTCCAAGTGTTAAAAATTGTTTGATTTCCAATTCGGGATTGGTTATATTTCACCTTATTACGTATTTTCCATATTTCCCACTTTGAAATAAATATTACGGTATTAAAAATGACATCTAAATCATCACCCTCATATAGCCCTAACATAATATTTGATTCATTGATTTCTATATTATATATTAATCCAGATCTGTTAAAAATCGCTTCTATTTCTTTAATAATTTTCTTCACAGAAGGACATTTAAAAAATAGATGATGCATCGTTTCATCGTTGTCTCTTATTTGACAGAGGTGGCACTTTCCGTTTGATAAATTCATTTTTTTCAATCTATGTTCTGTATAATTTATATTATGGAGACATTTCCATTGGAATTCTTTGACCTTATTAGTAACTTTGATTTTCTTTAATTTTGTCCAAATTTGTGTCCAATCAATATTATCACTGTACTGTTCTTCCCATTTAGTCTGACATTTTGGTTTTATATTTTGTTTAAAGATTCCCTGGATTATTTTTATTTTCAATTGATCAGGTGATATAGTTGTATTTGAATCATTAAAAAAAACTAGCTTATCGTTGATATTAAAGGTAACTCTACGTTCTGGTACTATTGTAGTTTCACCTTTTAAGATTTTTATGAACTTTTCGGGGATTGCTTTTTTTTCTTAGAAAACTCTGAAATACAGTTTCTCCTATCGATTAATAAATTGTATATATCTTGACAACTTTTAAAATCTTTATTATTTGAATCCCATATATCATTTATAGTTCGTAAGTTACTTTGCAGAAACGAAGTAAACACTATTGGTTTGTTTTTAAATGTTATTGAAGAGTTACAAAATATTCTGGTTTTTAGAATGGAATCAATGTCATTATTACACAATTGAATAAGTTCCTGTAATTTTGACCATGATTGGATACATATTTTGTAAAAAAATTGGTAATATATTCAAATTTAGAGTTGATACATTAGAGCACTTGCATACAAAATATTTTTCATTAAACTTGATGTCTAACTTACGGAGCCAATACTTACCAATCGCATTCCAACTTTCTAATGGTTCATGTAAAATTCGGTATATAAGCTTAATATTGGGCCTTGGTCTTTCATTAATATGGGGGAAAATCAATTTACGAGATATTATTTGAATTTTAATGTTTTAGATTTTAAGCCTTTAATATTAAATTAAACATTCTGTAGAAGGATATATATTGTGCTTCAGCTGATTGACTATCATATATGTCCAATTTCATTTGCCTAGTGCCAGTTGACTAGTCTTTGAAAAAAAGTGTTCCGAAATCTGTCAAAGCGACAATTTGAAGCCTGTAACATGTATCACCGTTCAACGTTTACACCTAAAAGTGTCCTCTCTATCATTTCCCGTCACGTCTACACACTGGTGAAAAAGGTTGGTAAAACAGATAGTACCTCTTTGATGGCATATGTCATAGTTCAATATTTACACAACATTGTCCCCTTTATCGTCCCTCAAGGCACTTTTATGCACTGGTGAAATGGTTAGTAAAATAAATTGTACCTCATTGATAACATGTCTAGGTTTAATACATATCGAGAAAGAACTGATAGGAACTTGACATTTCTTAAGACGACCTGGCATTTCGATCTTTACCTATATAAGACGTACAATGGTTCTCTTTTTCTTTTTCGTGTTTCTGCTGATTACCGGATGTTACAGCATACATTCAGATGTAACTGGTGACCAATCTGCTGAACAGAAAAGATTGCTGTTGAATGATCCACAAGCAATGAATGACCGACTGATTGATCTAGAACGAAAACTTCAGGCAGTGAATGGGGAGATATCTTATTTAAAGAAGGAAAATAGTCTACTTAAATCTACAAACGTCGGTATGTTCTGTAGATTTTATTAGTGTATCCATGTCATTCTGCGTCCTATTCATGTGCATGTGAGTGTGTGAGGGGATAAGTATATGTAGGTATGAATTTGGTTGTCAATGTCGTCGTACATTAGACATTTTGTAGTTCATAGTTGATGCACTTGAACGTAAGAATATCTTATCTTAACCTTGGAAATTAGTCGCCTTTATCTTCCGTATTATATTTCTGAGGCAGCAGCTGCTAAGCCTTCCGCATCATTTAGTGACGTTAGTGTTCCATACTTGTGTTTTGCCATGGTGCTTGTACTGGTTTTGTATTTATAGTGTCGCCAATGCACTCGAAAATATATTCCACTTATATATTCTGCAAGTGTATAATTATGAAAAGAAATTTAAATAATGAAGGTCAATAATTCCACCAATATCAACAAAGCGAACAATTACCTCTAGCCTTAACTTACAGAACACAAAAAGACCACGACATATGACGTTGGAAATCCAGATTCTGGCTTGGAACAGGCACAAAAATGTGGTGGGGTTAAACCGGCATGAGCCTGGTTTGACATATAAATATATATAAATATATATAAATTATATAACTTGTATAATCTTAGTTAATATTGCTCGCCAGCCAGTGAGTTGCCTAAGTGTTGGTCAGTTGTATAATGCTACTAAATAAAGCAAACAAATGCCATTTCTTTCAAAGTGAATTGTGATATGAACTACTGTAGACATGCATGCATTTTTCTAATTAAGAAAACGATAACATATATTTAGCTACAGTGACGTAATTATTTAAAACGCATACAATCAGAAGAAATATATTCAAAATTGAAGAATATTACCTCTTTTACACTCCACTGCGCTCCATTCCGAAAAAGAAGGAATGTCGTATACTTGTGGAATATATCCCTTATTTTCATTACGGACTCGTGTAAGAACCTGGTAATCTGGTTTTTACTTTGTACCGTGACTTATAAGATTAATAGTGTTTTTGTTGTCAGCAGGTGGAGTGGTTTACATTCGATGGGGAAGAAAAGACTGTCCAACTTTGAACGGAACGCAATTGGTATATTCAGGTATGATAATGTAATTGAATATGAAAAGAAAGTTTAAACAGTAATGTTCAACAATTACTTCAATATCAACAAGACGTAAATTATTGAACATAAACAGACTACC
The DNA here is from genome assembly GCA_002080005.1 of Gigantidas platifrons. NCBI lineage: Eukaryota > Metazoa > Mollusca > Bivalvia > Mytilida > Modiolidae > Gigantidas > Gigantidas platifrons. The sequence goes on from MJUT01057823.1 coordinate 550,381, forward strand.
ACATATGACGTTGGAAAGCCAGGTCATTGCTTGGGGCAGACATAAAAATGTGGCTGGATTAACCGATTGATGTTATCCCAACCCTCCCTTCTTGAGGGATTAGGGTTATGGTTGTAGTATTTAACGCCACTTTTAACAATATTTCAGTTATATCGTGGCTGTCAATCTTATTGGTGGGAGAAACTGGAGTCCCGAGAAAAACCACATACGGACAAACTTTATCACAAAATGTTATATTGTTTCTTATTGATAACTGATATCCAATAACATTACATATATATTCAAACGATGAAAACAAACATGATCAAAATCGCTTTCGCTCAAAAAGAACACGTACTATCAAAAAGAAATGGTTTACAACACATCCAAAGACAGTACATTAGCAAGGTCGTTGAAACTGAGTATCTACAAATTAAAGTGTATAAAAGTCGATAGATGGTTATCTTTATTATTTAGTCCGGAATGTGTAAACAAAGCGGATATTTTAATGTTTGTATGTCCCATGGTAACGTATTCGTGCATGAAATCATATAGGAATGCATATGCCAAACAACACACATGTGCGATTTAATATATATTGGGAGTTTTATCACTGCATTATTTATATAGCCAATGAATGACGTCATGTTAGAATTAATAAATAAATCATGGAAGCCAGAATGTTTTGGGAGTTTTAACATGGATTGGCGGACATTAGTATTTTATCCCGAGCCAGAAGCGTGGGATAAAATTTACTAATATCCGCCAATCCATGTTAAAACTCAAAACACATTCGGCTTCCATGATTTATTTCGATTCTGATATGTCTAAGAGGACAAATACGGTAGTATAATGTGATTGGAAGACGGTAATTTATATTTACGCTTGCGGGAAATGTCGCACACAATTTATGTAACTCGAATAATACTGCGCCTTCTATCGGCATTATTCGGGTAACAATTTATGCTGGCAATGAAAAAGTCGGTCACATTCACCGGCGCATGTGCTAATGAGATTATACCGTATGGGTAACTCTCTCATTTGTTAACAAAGCCACAGAAGGAGGTCATGTTAGAATGTAAGATTTACTCCGAATCCAGTCTATTAAATCTGTTGTATGATACCGACAACATAAGTCCTTATAGTTGATTTATTAAAATCTCAGCATTAGTACATTAATGCTTGTTCATACATATAATAGTTACCAATGTCAGCAGCAGACGTATATTTGTTTTTCTTTGTTTTCAGTTTAATGTATAATGTCATATTATGAGTCACATATATGTACTATTAAAATAACAAATATAAACTTTGACCGCACGTTGAAAAACAAATACATTTTATCTTGTGATAATAATAATATGCTTAGTAAAATCAGCAAATAGGACAGTTTAGTGTTCGTTCCTAGGCCAGAAATATATTGATTTTACAAGTTGATATTTTTTTATGAAAAGAAAGTTTAAACAGTGACCATCAACAATTCCGCCAATGGCAACAATGCGAACAATCACCTCTCACCTTAAATCATTAAACATAAAATAGACCACGACATATTGAGTTCGAAATCCAGGTCATGATTTTGGGACAGATTCAAAAATGTGGCGGGGTTAAGCCAGTTAATGGGATACCAAACCTCCACTCTTGATAATTGGATGTCCAACGTCAATACATATATAAACAAATGATAAAAATAAAATCTGCATAGATTCTCTTGTACTCAAAAAGATCACATAATTGTACTCTCTCACAAAAAATATTAATAACATAAACATAGACAGTATAATAGCAGGATCAATGAATGTTCGTAGTTATCTTACTACTAGACAGGAAGGTAGAATATGTTGGCTAAAGTCCATCACACTTAAACATAACTGATACTTCTAGTACATGCAATATCAATTAGTCATAAACATCTAATGAACTGAATAGTCTTCGTGGGAAACCATAATAAAAAAGGACGTAATTTAGGGTATTCAGAAGCCGTAAGTCGAAGTAGAGTAATCAAATATGGTACGAAATATAAAGCTGTGATTCAGTCTAAAATCTATAGTAATTTTTTTTTCGGCATATTGGTTTTAAACTCTGGTAAAAATCATGTGGATACTTATATAGCTAGTTACTACTGAATAATGCCACATTAAAGTTAGGCTCTGAGCGATGTCGGTACAAATGACGCTGAATTGACTACTAAGAATCAATAGCGATTTTCTCTACAATTCAGTTCCCCTAACATTTTTATATAATCTTATGTTTTTAATTTATTGCTGTCAGTATTGGACACATACCTCAATTTTAAGGATTCAAGTAATAAGATGGTGTTGTTTTTGTTTACTTTCGTTTTTTTTTTCTTGTTTTCGGTTGTTTTGTTTTTGTTTTTGTTTTTGTTTTGTTTTTTGTTACATTGTATTTGTTTTCGCTTTTCGTTTGTTTTTCCCCGTTTGTTTGTTGTTTTTTTTTTGGGGGGGGGTTGTTTCTTTTCGTTGTTTTTTTCGTTTTTTTCGGGTTTTTTGTTGGTGTTTTTTTATTGTTTGTTTTTTTGTTTTTTTTTCTTGTTAGCCATATTTTACCCGCTGCCTTTTTTAACTTAAGGTGTCATTGTGGTCTTATCTCTACAATCACATAATACTCTAAGCATTATGTACTTTTGAAGTAATATTGCGTTTTTAAACAGAAATATTATATACATTTACACAAACAGAAGGTCATAACTTTATGAACAAAAGGAAAACCATGTCTTTCCAAACTATAACATATTTGAAGACGATTATTGATTCATGTAGGTCTACCAATCATTCAATTGCGTTACATTTGTGGTGTTTTGGTCTTCACAATATTGCGATATAAAAGTGCATTTTAACATAAAAATGTTGCACAACGAACTGGTTAAAAGCAAGTGCATGAAGTGGGCAGGTTGATGCAATTTAAATATATGATATTACTGTTCTCAATAACTGTCAATTTAGATTCGAGCAACATAGTCATCAATATTTGCATTACTTAGTGAAAGGATTATCTACGCTTTAGAAAAAAGAGAGACGACAAATACATGTGTTTATGTTGGTTCAGAGTGCACCCTCCTTTTAATCAAAATATATCATGATGATAAGTTATACAAGTAAAATTCAATTATTGTTTAGTAATCATCAAGGATTTATTTAATTTTAAAAACCTAACCTTCTACATATCACCCCTGAGCCGATAAATATGGGTGATATCCACGTTTTTCTCGTGTACGACAAACTTTCCGATATATAAATTTCATTTTTTATATCCTTTTAACTGAAATTTTAGAAATAAGTTTCCTTCGTTCCTATAGAAGATGAAATCACTCATGGAAGATATTTCGGATTTTATAAGATATCTACATTGTTAGTAAACAGACAAACATTCAAATATTACATTATTACATATTTCTCGTATGCCCCTAAAATGCATAAGTATGGCTATTGGTTTCACTACTTATTCTTTTAACAGATCTTCACATGTAGTCGATTTTTGGAGTTTTGGTTTGTGTTCGCTGTTGTCTAAATCAATTGTTGTTGCATTCTTCATTTGTAATTAACCAAGTAAATCTTAATATAAATTGTGATATCTTATTTAGTAGGTACGTCTCGTTTCTTGAATAACTTTCATTATATATGCTAAAATTTAAAAACCAAATTAAAAATAAAACAATTTGGGACATTATCAATGTATTAGTTGATGATGCAGGTTTTCTGTGATATTTTTTGCCGTTAGGTAGATAAATGTTGACAGTTATCTAAAGTTTGCTCAACGTATTTTTCTCAATATTTTCTGTTATGCCAGGTATAGCAGGCGGAGGATCGTATGCAGAATCTGGAAGTGGATCAACCTACCTTTGTTTGCCACACGATCCCGATTTTGCCCCATCAAATTTTCCATCCGCTCTTTATAACAATGGTCAAGTAGCTCGTGTGTGGGGAGCCGAGTATCAATATTCGTATGGAAATGTTAAAGGTGATGACGATGTAACATGTGCTGCTTGTCTTGACACCAAAGCTGTCACATCGATGATGATTCCTGGAAAAGCATTATGTCCTTCTGGGTGGAGAAAACAATACAGTGGATATATCTCTGTGCTAACTATTATCTTCATGGTGCAGCATCTGAATATGCCTGTGTGGATCATGATCCACAATACTTTGAAGGGAGGAGACAAAATTTAGACGGAAAGTTGTTTTATCCTGCTGTTACAGTTTGTGGCTCATTGCCATGTCCTCCTTATGAAAACTCAAAATATCTAACATGCGTTGTTTGCTCTAAATAATAAATATTATTAAAACAGCTTAGTAATTTTAGCTTTGATCAATATCACACAGGATGAAACCGAAATTCAGATCACCCCCTGGCGTTATGTGGGGTTGGTGTTGGTCAATACTGTGAAAGTACTTTTCTTCGTGGGTATCAATTGATGTGGTTTTGTTAAAATTTACAAGTTCGTGGATTCGTAAAATCGTGGAATTTGTGTTTGTACCAAAATAAAATTCGTTGATTTTATATTTTCAACATAACAAGTTTCACTGGGTTTCAAAACTTCGCGAAAGCTTCAATACATTAGACAAATGAGCCGTAGAATTATGTAATCGGAAGTGGAACGTGGACATTAACCTATTCATTTTCTCAATTTCTTTTTTTACATATATCAACTTAGAAGCGGAACAAAATCAGCTTTTGAATTTCATAATTATAGATCAGTGCAAATCAGTGTTATTTTATCGAATTTGAAAATAGAAAAAGCATCTGAAATTACTTTATGAACACGTACATTAGCGATTTCCATCAATATATATAAAATTTGTTTTTTATGTTTTACAAAATTTATTTAATTATTCAATCTCCATTGTATTTTCAATTTTTGTTTTTCACAACTAAAAACAGAACAATAAGTTTTGTTTTTTCTCATTATTTTGATTCCAATGACAGATTGTACTTGTAAAATTACTTCAACATGTTCGATCTTTCATTACTCTTATCTCGGATTGAAACCACTCGTTATTTAGTTTTTTGTGTAGAATTGTGTATTGTTTGTCTATTTGTCGTCTTTCTTTTGCTTATTCGTCTGTCTTATTACCTCCGATTACCTCTTTGTTATCTACAAACGTTTCTATCAAACATTGTGATGATCACGACAATGATTCGTCACATATCCCCGGAAGGGTAGGCAGTTCCTGCTCCACTAGTGGTACTCGTCGTGATACTCTAGTAGGGTACCAAATGTTTATTTATCTAATATTGATATACATATTGAGGACAAAGAAAAAACTCAAAATGCAAACCTAGCAAGGATGCCCGTTTGAAAGACGCGGTGTAATATATAAATCAAAACAATATCTGGCCAATCATTTGCATTCGATATAAGTTCAGATTTCAATACAAATAAAACCTCAATCAATAACACAAAAATAAACCCTCCCTTTTAACGGGCTATATTTCACAAAAAAAATGACGTTATTATTTATTTAGTTTGTTTTTTTTATTTTTTACCTTTTACATTGACCGTTTTGATTTTACATATTTTATTATTTTAATATAGTATTTAATGTAGATGAACACTCATGACCATAGTTTTGCATTGTATTTGGTCAAATATGTTGCATGTTGTTTGATAATGTCAAAACAAACGTTTTTCCGATGGATAATTCTTAATTGTGTTCAATTTGTTTTGTAGTATTTATGTTTTGAATTACGTTTAGCGTTACTAGTCACATGGTGTACATAGTTCAGTCAGTTTGGTTTGAGACTTTTACAGATGTTCCAGCTCTCTTGGTGTGGATATTTTTCTTAATTATAATTCAGGAATATTGGTCATTGGTCTTTTATCAATATGGGGAAAAATCTATTTACGAGAAATTATTTGAATTTGATTTGTTTTAGATTTTAAGCCTTTAAGATTAAATTAAGCATTCTGTATAAGGATATAGATTATGCCTTTAGCTGATTGACTATCATATATGTCCAATTTGATTTGCCTAGCACCAGTTCTATAATCTTTGAGATACAAGTTTTCCGAAATCTAGCCAAGCGACGATGCTCCAATTAGCAATAAATAGTGTAACATGTGTCATCGTTCAACTTTTACACCTAAAAAAGTGCCCCCTCTATCGTTTCTCGTCACTTTAGCATACTGGTGAAAATGGTTCGTAAAACATATAGTACCTGTTTGATAACATATGTCATAGTTCAATATTTACATCAAAGTGTCCCCTCTATCGGTCCTCAAGAGACTTTTACACACAGGTGCAATTGATTCGTAAAATAGATACCTAGTACTTCATTGATAATATGTCTTGTAGAGATTAGGATAAGTGCATATCACGTAAGAACTGATAAGAAATTGACACTTCTTAAGACGACCTGACATTTCAATGTTTACCTATGTAAGACATAACATGTTTTTATTTTTCGTTCTCCTTTGTCTGCTGAATACCGGATGTGACAGCATCCAATCAGATGAAACTAATGGCCAATCTGCTGAACACAAAAGATTACTGTTGAATGATCCACAAGCAATGAATGACCGATTGATTGATCTAGAACGAAAACTTCAGGCAGTGAATGGAAAACTTCAGGCAGTGAATGGGGAGATATCTTCTTTAAAGAAGGAAAATAGTTTGCTGAAATCTACAGTTGCAAACATTGGTATGTTCTATGTATTTTATTCAGTATATCCGTGTCATTCCGCGTTCTATTCATGTGAGTGTAGTTTGTGTGTGGGTGGGGGTAAGTATATGTAGGTATGAATTTGGTCGTCAATGTCGTCGTACATTAGACATTTAGTACTTCATGGATGATGGACTTGAACGTGAGAATATGTTATCTTAACTTTGGAAATTAGGCGCCTTAACTAGCGTATTCCATTTCTGAGTCAGCAGATACTAAGCCTTCCGCATCACTTAGTGATGTTAGTGTTCCAAACTTGTGTTTTGCCATTGTGCTTGTACTGGTATTGTTTTATAGGGACGTCTAAGTACTCGAAAATATATTCGCACCTATATGTTCTATGTTGGTCTTTAATATATTTGTGCATATGCCGTACCTGTATAATTATGAAAAGAAATTTAAATAGTGATGGTCAACAATTCCACCAATATCAACCAAACGAACAATCACCTCTCACCTTCATTCACTGAACACAAAACAGACCACAACATATGACATTGGACATCCAGACCCTGACTTAGAGCAAGCACAAAAATGTGTTGGGATTTAACCGGTATGTACCTGGTTTGACATATATATATATTTAGACTCACGGAGTTATATAATGTGCATAATCTTGATTAATATTGATCGCCAGCCAGTGAGTTGCCTAAGTATTGGTCAGTTGCATAGTACAACTATATAAAGAAAATGCGCATACCATTTCTCTCGAAGTAAATTGTGATATGCTCTGCTGCAGACATGCATGCATTTTTATTATTATTATTAGTATTTTCTTAATTAGAACAGTTTTGCCTTCAATTCTGAGATCTGTAGGGTTTTACAATCGTATTTTACGGAAGAAATAGGTTCTAACATTCAACACAAATAAAAGATCGAGATATCTGCCACTCGTGTAAGAAATTCTAAATCTCTTGGGTTTCACTCTGGAAAATACGAAATTTCTTACACTCGTGGAAGATATCCATGATATTCTTCATGACAGACTCGTGTAAGAACCTATTAGACTCATGTTCATTTGTTCATCATTTACGAATACAGTGCTTTATATGATAAAAACATTTTTTTTATTTGTTAACAGGTGGAGTGGTTTACATTCGCTGGGGAAGAAAAGACTGTCCGATTTTGAACGGCACGCAATTGGTATATTCAGGTATGATAATGTAGTTCAATATGAAAGGAAAGTTTAAACAGTAATGGTCAACAATTCATCCAACAATCACCTCTCGCCTCAAATTATTGAACATAAACAGATCCCAACATATGATGTTGGAAATCCAGGTCCTGGCTCGGGACAGACACAAAAATGTGGCGGGATTAACCGGTTGACATGGTCCCACCCCTTCATTCTTGATAAATGATCTCCAATAGCAATACATATATAAACAAACGATAATAAAAGCATAAACAGAATCGCTTTCGCTCAAAATGACCACGTAGTATTAAAAGGAAATGAATTACAACATAACCAAGGACAGTACATTAGCAAGCTCATTGAAACTACGCACACACCTATTTAGAGTGCATAAACGTCAAAGTCGATAGATGGTTATCTTTAGCATTGTGTCCGGAAAAATGAATATGCAAAGAAACAAAGCGGATATTTTAATGTTTGTATGCACCATGCTAACGTATACGTTCATGAAATCAAATAGGAATTATGTTTTTAATTTGCCAGCATAAGTACATTAATGCTTGTTCATACATATANCCCTTCATTCTTGATAAATGATCTCCAATAGCAATACATATATAAACAAACGATAATAAAAGCATAAACAGAATCGCTTTCGTTCAAAATGACCACGTAGTATTAAAAAGAAATGAATTACAACATAACCAAGGACAGTACATTAGCAAGCTCATTGAAACTACGCACACACCTATTTAGAGTGCATAAACGTCAAAGTCGATAGATGGTTATCTTTAGCATTGTGTCCGGAAAAATGAATATGCAAAGAAACAAAGCGGATATTTTAATGTTTGTATGCACCATGCTAACGTATACGTTCATGAAATCACATAGGAATTATGTTTTTAATTTGCCAAACAATACGCATGTGCGATTTAAAATATATTGGGAGTTTTATTATCACTGCATTATTTATATAGTCAATGAATGACATCATATTATAATGTAAGATTTACTCCTAATCCAGTCTATTAAGTCCTTGTAGCTGATTTATTAAATTCTCAGCATAAGTACATTAATGCTTGTTCATACATATAATAATTACCAATGTCAGCAGCAGACGTATATTTATTTGTTTGTTTTCAGCTTAATGTATAATGTCATATTATGAGTCACATCTATGTACTGTTAAAATAAAAGATATCAACTTTGACCGAACTTTGAAACACAAAACATTTTATCTGGTGATAATAATAATATGCTTAGTAAAATCAGGAAATATGACAGTTTAGTGTTCGTTCCTAAACCAGAAATATATTGATTTTACAAGTTGATGGTTTTTTTCTGAAAATAAAGTTTAAACAGTGATGGTCAACAGTTCCACTAATAGCAACAAAACGAACAATCCCCTCTCACCTTAAATCATTAAATATAAAATAGGCCACGACATATTGAGTTCGAAATCCAGGTCTTGATTTTGGGACAGATTAATTTGTAATTTCAATTAGTCATAAACAAAAAGAAATTAATGGTCTTCGTGGGAAATCAGAAAAAAATATGTCGTCATTAGGGTAATCAGAAGCCGTAAATCGAAGGACAGTAATCAAATATGGAATAAAATATAATGTCAACTATAGTTGCTCAATCATTGCCTTTATGAATAATATTTTAGATTTCAGGTGTGATTCAGTCTAAAATACATAGTAATTTTTACGGTATGTTAGTTTTAAGCTATGGTAAAAATAAAAGCATGTTGATACGTATATAGCCGGTTTGTACTTAATAATACTACCTTAAGGTTAGGCTCTGAACAATGTCGGTACAAATGACACTGAATTGACTACTAAGAAGTTATATCGAATTTCTCGTCAACTCAGTACCCCTAAAATTTGTATGTAATATCATGTATTTAATGTATTGCTGTTAGAATTGGACACAAAACCTAAACTTTAAGGATTCAAGTAATAAGATGGTGTTGTTTTGTATACTTTTGATAAAGTTGTACATAAGATGACGCTTTTTTTCTTTTTTTTTTCTTTTTTTTTTGTTGTTGTTTGTTTTTTGATTGTTTTTTTTCTTGTTGGCCATCTTTTACCCGCTGCCTTTTTTAGCTTAATGTGTCATTGTGGTCTTATCTCTAATGACACTTCAATGACATAATACTCTGAGCATTATAATTGTTTTGATTGATATTACTATCAGAGTCACATATTTATATATACCTTTGAAGTAATATTGGGTTTTTTAAAAGAAATAGTATATACATTTACACAAACAGAAGGCAAAAACAAAAGGAAAACCATGTTTTTCCAAACTATAGCATATTTTAAGACGATAATGAGCATTTTCATTGATTAATGTAAGTCTACAAATTATTGATTTACGTTACATCTGTAGTGTTTTGGTCTTCACAGTATTGCGATATAAAGGTGCATTTTAACATAAAAATGTTGTACAACGAACTGGTTAAAAGCAAGTGGATGAAGTGGACAGGTTGATTCAGTTTAATAAATGTTAGACAATATCGAAGGGGCAATCAAAAATGGACAATCCAGGGAAACTAGCAACATTGGGTACATATATGTAATATTATTGGTATGTCTGCCATGTGTACTGCATTTAGCAAGTTTTGTTTTAACGGGTTTATACTTTGTGTCTTTCTAGTAAGGCCTTATCGAGTAACATGTACACACACGTTTGCCAATAGAAGATCTGATATATCTCGGGCGACCAAACTGATGTAGAATATGAACACATTAATCTTCAATCTTTATATCTACTACAACTTTACTATAAGGAACCCTTGGTTCAGTAGCTTCCCTTTAAGCAACCACCATATATCAAGGATATCATGATAGGAAGCACAAACTCTGGAATATCAATATAGAGATATCTACTCCATATACTACATTCAAATTGAAAGTTCAGGCGAAATCATCTCTTTGCGTATAATTTTGTTCTTAACTGTTCTCAATAACTGTCAGGGTATTTTTCGAGGTGTATGCCTTGTAGCTAGATTAACACGACGGGTGTCACTAGTGGAGCAGCTGAGTTCACCCCCTGTTTTTGCGGGGTTCGTGTTACTCGATCTTTAGTTTTATGTGCAAGTTTTGTAGATTGATGTTCGTCATGTTGTATATCCTTCAATTTACGGATTCTCATTACCCCTTTGGTATCTTTAAACTCTTCTCAAGATATATAGGAGATCAAATTGTATCTGTATCCTTGATGTCGAGTTCAATTGGTTAGATGCGATTAACATAGTCACCAATATATGCATTACTTAGTGAAAGGAATGTCTACACTTTAAAAAGAGATGAAATATGCATTTATTTGCGTTGGTTCAACATTCCTCCTCCTTTTAATCAAACGATATCGTATTGATAAGGTATACAAGTACAATTCAATTATTGCATAGTAGCCATCATGGTTTTTTTCAATAATCCTAACCTTCTACATATCACCCCTGAGACGACAAACATGGGTGGTATCCCGGTTTTCTCGTGTACGACAATCTTTCCAATGTATAAATTTCATTTTTACATCCTTTGAGCCGAAATTTTAGAAATAAGTATTCCTTCGTTCCAATGGAAGATATCTTGGATCTTATTACATTTCTATAGTGTTATCAAATGTGCTCTAGCAGACAAACATTCTAATATGAAATTATTACAGATTTCTCACATGCCCCGAAAAATACATAATTATGGCTATTGGTTTCAGTACTTTTTATTTCAACAGATCTTCAAATGTAGTCTATTTTTGAATTTTTGGTTTGTTTCATCAATTATTGTTGCATTCTTCATTTGTAATTAGCAATGTAAATCTTAATATAAATTGAGATACCTTATTTAGTACGTACGACTCGTTTCTTGAATAACTTTCATCTTATATGCTTACAATTAAAAAAATTTAAAAACCAAATTTGTAGATAATTTTTTTTTAGCTATCAATGTACAAGTTGATGATGCATGTGTTCTGTGATATTTTTTGTCGTTAGGTTGATAAACGTGGAAAGATATCTAAAGTTTGCTCAGCGTATTTTTCTCAATATTTTCTTTTATGCCAGGTATAGCAGGAGGAGGAGCGTTTGCAGAAACTGGAAGTGGAACATCCTACCTTTGTTTACCGCATGATCCAGATTTTGCCCCATCAAATTTTCCACATGGACTTCAAAGCGCTGGACTTGTCGTAGCTCATGTATGGGGAGCCGAATATCAATTTTCATATGGAAATGCTAAAGTTGATGACGACGTGCCATGTGCTGCTTGTCTAGACACCAAAGCTGTAACATCTATGATGATTCCTGGAAAATCATCATGTCCTGCTGGGTGGAGAAAGCAATACAGTGGATATCTATGTGCAAACTACTATGCTCATCCAGCAGCATCTGAGTATGCCTGTGTAGATGATGATCCGCAATACTTTGAAGGGAGGAGACAAGATTCCAACGGAAAGCTGTTTTATCCCGTTCTTACAGTTTGTGGCTCATTGCCATGTCCTCCTTATGTAAACTCAAAATATCTAACATGCGTTGTTTGCTCTAAATGATAAATATTATTAAAACAGCTTAGTGGTTATATTTTTATCAGTAACACACATGATGAGTATCGAAACCGAAATTCAGTTTCTGTTTAGTGTTTTGTATTGTCTTTTGTTTTCTTTCGTTTGCTCAATCGTCTGAACTTCGATTTATGGCTTCCGATTACCTCTTTGTTATCTACAAACGTTTCTATCAAACATTTTGAGGGTCATAATTAGGGTTTTTGGCACTTTCAACAATATTTCAGTTATATCGTGGCGGCCACTTTTGTTGGTTGAGGAAATAGGAGTATCCGGAGAAAACCACCGACCTGTCGCAAGTCACTGACAAACTTTATCACATAATGTTGAATCGAGTACATCTCGCCATGAGCGGAATTCGAGCTCACAACATTAGTGGTGATAGGCTCTGATTGCACATGTAGTTGTTAATCCAACTACCGTACGACCACGACGGCCCCTAAACATTTTGATGATCACGATAATTATTAGTCACATTGACAACAGCTATAGAGAAGAAATACCTGTTGATTTTGTGATTCGCATTGTTTTCAGGTGTACGGGGAAAGTAGTTTCACTGTTACTTTGTCCCGTTGATGGTTGAGATCCACGACTAATGGAGAAAAATGAAAGGCAACAATATGATTACTTATTGTCATGAATGTAAAGGCAATCTGCATTCATTTTTTGTTTCCTCTGATTACACGTCTTTTAGGCTGATCTCTATCACTGCGAAGGATCCATATACATTCTAGTTAAGAATTTTGCAGCTATAAATATCCAGGAATATTAATGAACCCATTACAGTGATTAGGCCTCAAAACGTTTGACTTTGAGCTTACCTGATGAAGATTATTCCAGAAATGTGCCGTACGCACTACATTTGATAGCTACATTATTATTTCAACATTGTTGTTGCGGATTTACCTGAGTTCACCCCTGGTTTGTTTGGTGGGGTCCGTGCTGCTCATCTTTTTTCTTGTGCTGTCCTAAAATGTGTTTTACGTCATTGTTCCGTTTTGTGATGTCCATCACGATTTCCGCATAAAAACGATGTTCGCTTCGTCTATAACTCCAGTTGTTTGTAGGAGAGCGTGGTTTATTTACGTTATTTGTGTTTGTCTGCGTAAAGTGGTGTCCAACGCATATTGTATTGTGTTTTTGTTTGTCTTCGTCTGGTGTTGCCAGTTTCTCTGGATTATCCTTTTTTTTATTGCCCCTTCGGTATTCTCTAACGATTATTATATACAAACTCCATTATATATCACTATGTATTTGCTGAATAAACAGTGGTCGTAATTTTATTATATACACAAATTGAAAAAATAGGACCGCCTTTATACTCGTTACCAGTGCAAAATATCATTGACTTTATCGACCCCCTGTCTGATCAGCGCAAAGACTATACAATTGGTATGTGCTGTTTTTCCATAGCGCACACATCATTAAGGTGTAAGACACACTAGTTTGTTCCGAGTCAGTATTATGTCCGAGTGGAACAATATGTTTACCAGTGAACTATACAAATATCCAGCCCATGTCCTTTATCTATGAAAATGAACTTGAGAGATTACATATTTTTACATTTTAACAGAATTTAAAGTAAAGGAGCGCTCGTTGTTGTTCTAAATTTCGCATTCGTACACAAATACAAATAATTATAATGATATTTCAAACTGCCATTTTGGGGGCATCTAAATTAAATCCATGAAAAATTATCAACTTTTCCTCTTCATATTTTAGGGATGGGCATGATCAATACTTACTTTTGTAATCACCAGTTGTTTATTGTACCAATAGAGTGTAAAACTAGATAAACTTGACCGAATTTGATTATAGACAATATTCTTAGTACAAATAATAAGAACTTTACTGACTTTG
>MJUT01057823.1:566841-578461 GCA_002080005.1 Gigantidas platifrons
ACATGCATCGTTTTGTTTTACATTATCATATCAAGAAAATGGTGGCTTATTTAATTCACTCAGTTATATGCTTTTCCTCGCTAAAATTACCTGTGGGTGTTTCTCCACTTCAACTCGTAAATTTACATAGAAATCGGAGATATTGCGTCATAAAACTTCACATATGGTTTTCTCTATCATATTTCTTGAAGACAAACATAAAATTTTATTGCATTTATCAATATTTTATGAGTATCAACAGTTTTTTCAACACCGTATCTGTTTCTCGATACCAATGAGACAAGTCACGTGACTACACATGCTACTCACAGTGACCCGTGACCCACTTTAGCACGTCCTACCAGTTTATTCTGAATGTGGTATATAATAATTATTTTCCTATTAATTTCAATGGAAAATGGTCGTACAATATATCCTTGTATTTGCACGCTAAGTATAAAACGTATATTGCACTAGTTCAAATATGAATATTTGAAGTAGTTTAATATTCCACAATATAAGATACACAATATTTATATAAAAAATGATTTAGGCATAAAATATTTATTACTATATAATAATAGGGTTATTGCATGAATATTGGTGACTATTGTCCCTCGCAATATATCATATTGCACTCGCAAGCTCGTGCAATATGATATACTGCTCGGGACAATAGTCACCAATATTCATGCAATAAATAAAAAGGAAAAATCGATACCTCTAACACACACATACATGACCGTTCACTTGACAGGCACTTAAAAAGTGGCAGGATTAAACTAGTTTATTGGACCCAATCTTCTTCCGCCTCCTTAAAAGACTCACAAGCCGCAAACGACCGATTTCTTCATTATAAAACACAGCGGCAGGAACTGAGTGCAAATATTGCTTCCCTTAAAAGCGGATCAACCTTATAGGCGCACGATAACAAAACAGACAACTAACTGAAAAATAAATTGCCTTTAAAATCAAATAGAAATTATTATACACTAATAATCCAGATGACACAATGAACATCAATTGTCCATAGAATACTGCAATTAAATTAACATCTAGTAATAATCTCTGTAGTTTTCATATTATAACTTTCTTAAATATGGTTTTATACCTAGACCTACAACTCGAAATTGACACTGCGGGGTGGTTAAGAACGAAACTTTACGACAAAAGAGATAATTTCAATTTTCCCATTGTGAACTTTCCCTTCATATGTAGCAACATTCCAGCAGCACTTGCATATGGATTATATATCTCTCAGTTGATACGATATTCCAGACCTTGTGGTTCCTATCAGGATTTCCTTGATAGAGGGTTGCTGCAAACAAGGAAGCCACTGAACCAAGGGTTCCTCTTAGTTAAGTTGAAATCATCGAAAGTTTTACGGTTGCCACTACGACCTGGTTGACCGTTATGGAATATCTGTCTCACAAATGACCACGGATATGTTCCACTTGTCGTAAACACTTCCCGGTCATTTCCTCGTTTATGACGTATCACCGGGTTTGTAACTAGATTAATACGACGGGTGTCACTAGTGGAGCAGGAACTGCTTATCCTTCCGGAGCACCTGAGTTCACCCCCGGTTTTTAGTGGGGTTCATGTTACTCGACCTTTAGTTTTATATGTATGTTTTGTTTATCGTTGTTTGTCCTTTTATGCTTTTTCTTTTGGCCATTTTGTGTTGTCTGTTCTTCTTCGATTTACGGATTTTGATTGCCCCTTTGGTATCTTCAAACTCTTCTTAGATTGTTGTTTCGTGACTAGATTTTGAAAATGTTAAAATATACACTCTTGCTTGATAACATTCTAAATATTTTTTTAAGTAACACACAAAATAAGGTTGAGTTACAGTGCATATTGAATAATATTTAAATTTAAGGAAATTAATATTGATAAAATAACAATGTATTTTTGTAATATATGATAAAAACATCGAAAGAAATATCGACAAAGCATAGTGAATAATATTTTACAAAATGGCAGTAATGAAGAACATTTCGCTCTTGATTGCAGTAATGTTTGTGTTGTAAATTTTTCTAATTATTCCAGGTTTTAGTTCCGTGTTGCGATATCCGCTACGATCGATTCCGCGTACAAACGATGTTCGGTTGATCTTTATTCAGATTTGTTTTGTAGATGGTTCATATTTTAGTTATGATATTTGTAATTATTTACGAATAGTGGTGTCCAATACGATGTCCATACCAAACGATGTTCGTGTCGTTGAGCAGTTCCACGTCTGATGCCACTAGTGAACCGGGAACTGCTTACACTTCCGGAGTACTTGGATACATTTTCAGTTATTAGTGAAGTTCGTGTTGCTAAATCTTTAGGTTGTTTTTGTGCGTTGTTCTTTGAACAATTGGTTTTTTTTCTCTCTCTCTCTCTTTTCGTCTGTACTTCTATTTACAACTTCTGATTACCAATTTGGTATTTCAGACTTTTTCAAGTTTTGAGTGATATTTAGAAAGTCCGGGTGACACACACGAATTAAGCTCTTCCATTACGTAGGTAAAAAGGGTATACATATCTTAACATAATAGGCTTATCGAGCAAATTGACCCTTCATGGAAAAATATAAGATGCTGTCAGAATAGTTAAAAAATCTAACAATATATCATTTACAATGCGTCATAAATCGATAGTATACTATATATTCCTAATATTTTGAATAACGCCATAAATGGACTGGAAGTTCATATCTATTTTAATTTAGGCAAGTATATTACAATGATTTTCTATCATGAATAAATAATAAAAATAAATACAAGACATTGTATTCTCGTTTTAAGTATCAAATGTGTAGGTAACTTGAATAACATCTGAATTTTTGGTATATTTCTTCTTTTAGATTTATATTCATATAAAAATAAATCTTATAGAAAACTGAAAGGGAATATTAAGAACGGACAATCCAGAGACACGGGAAACATTCGGCACAAGACACAAAGCGACGACAAACAAACAAAAAATATAACATAGAAAAGTAACAAGATGAACAACACTGGCTTCTCCTATCATTGAATAACATCGACTATTTTGTTCCACTGGAGTAGATGAATACGCTAGCTTATACTATTTTCCCTATTTATTCCACTTTAATTAATATTTAATGTTTACAATATGTCTGTCAATGACTCGCATCATTTCACTAAGAGGGTAAGCTTTGGTTCATAAAACTAATTTATCGCCGCCACCTTTTATTGAAGTGCATGTAACAAGTCAAGAAAGTGAGTAGTCATGTATTTGTGTGTTAGGAGTCTCGATTTTGCCCCTTACTACGATTTTTCTATTGAAATTTAGAACTGTTCCGACAGTGTGGTATTTTAGAACTGTTCCGACAGTGTGGTATTTTAGAACTGTTCCGACAGTGTGGTATCTCTTGCTTATAATTGTATTGAACATTACTAAGCGTGGTGTTGAAATTTAAAACAGTTTTGTACATATAATTTGAGTTTGACATTTGAAATTGGTTGACATTATCTCGAATTTTAATAACAATAAATTGCAATACTAACCACCAGGAACAGCATATGAATGTGGAATGTGACATGAATCATACAATATAATAGGCAAGGTTAATATTCCCTTATAATGATTTAATATAATTATATGCCCACTATCATTATATGCATTTGATTATAGAAAGGTCATTATATCTCACATTGGGATGGACGACTTAGGAGATCAACAGTTTAAAAGAAATTTGAGAAGATGATTCAATGGTTACCAGAAACCGTAAGTTAAAGAACGGACAATACAATGGCCAATTGAACAATAATTAAAAACAATTATTGTACACAATACACTACACAGACACCATGGGTGAATTCAGGTGCTCCGGAAGGTTCCACTAATGTCATCTGCTGTGTTACTCATTTTAAACCTCCAGTGATAAGTCACATTCGGTAATAAGTTGTGCACGAGGTGACTACAACAAATGGAACATATCCATGGTTATCTGTCATTTTTTTTATCCAAGTCATGATGGCGGCCGGAAAGCATTCCAAGTGCACGTGATAATATAATTTTACGATCAATCCAGCACACACACGAGTGAGTGAGTGAGTGAGCGATTGGTCCATAATGACAATAATAAATATATGTGCCGGATAACATAGGTGGAGGTGGTTATACTTGAACAATCATTTAGTTGACATTTGTAGTCATCTGTTCATATGACGTCATTGCAGTTAGGAGAGTCATACTTTATAATAGTAGCGTAGCAATTGTGATACGTAAACTACATAACTGAAATATAGGGATATTATATAGGGATATTACTGATTAAAAAGGACAATTTTATCTGTCGAAACTTTCCTCGTAGATTTAAAAAATATTTTGTCTCTTTGTGGCACAAATTTGTCTACTTTAATAACACTTATTTGGAACAAAGTATGAAGTCTGTTAGATAAATTAGATGTATGTAATTATTGTGATCTTTTTATTACTAGTCACTATCAATGTTTGAAGATACTAACAAAGATAAATCAGAAGCAGTAATACAAATAATCGAACAATGAGTCACAAAGCATCACGCAGAAAACTAATGATTAAGCAAAGCGAAGACCACTACCAACTGGGTGAGACTATGTGCTCCAGAAGGATACATTTTTCCTATTCGACTAGTGGTAGCCGTACTGTAGCGTAAGAAGATGTTATTTATGTATCGAAAAGTGGATCTAAATATATTCTCCAGTTAACACTTATTGTCTTTCAGATTAATTCCACTTCATACAAATATTAAATAAATCGATCAGTAAAAGTGCATAATTCGTCTCCATTAAAATACATCATTACATTATATCTAAATTGTTCGTATATTCTTGTGAAATCCAACTTCATCATATTTGTTTTCCATTCTATTAATGCTAGCTAATGGACCATAGGGGACGAAAAGCCGATAAGTTCTGTTTAAACATACATTAAAATGTGGTCATGAAAAAAGTAACACCAATACTGCAGAATAACTTCATTTTTTGTGGGGGGATATTATGCAGGATAGTAAAATCCAGCTCTATGTTGTAATAGTAATAAAGTTGTAGTAATATGACGTTAACTCGGGTTAGAATACAACCTGTAGAGTTTGTGATCCAATTTTGTTCACTTCATTGAAATCTGGCTTTCTTCGCATTCCTTTCCTTTCATATGCGAGTTGTAAATGTGTTGCTGCTATTTGTAC
The DNA here is from genome assembly GCA_002080005.1 of Gigantidas platifrons. NCBI lineage: Eukaryota > Metazoa > Mollusca > Bivalvia > Mytilida > Modiolidae > Gigantidas > Gigantidas platifrons. The sequence continues at coordinate 572,006 of MJUT01057823.1, forward strand.
AGAGTACGGACCATATTTCAGATAATACTCGATCACTATATTAAGAAGAACGCAGAGATTCTAAGTCAGAAAGAGGTTTGAGTCAGATACAACCATATCTGAAATAAGTCTAGATAAAGTTCACAAAGACTTCTAAATTATTTAGCTTTCTAATCTTCCCAAACTTGTTGATTCCTTAAGTATCTAATCCACCAATGACATATATCTTTTAGCTTTGTAATCTTCCCAAACTTGTTGATTCCTTAAGTATCTAATCCACCAATGACATATATCTTTTGCAATCTAAGCCAATTACATTTCTTAGAAATCTGCCTGCAGATTGTCCATATAATAAGGTATATAGTTTGCGTTATTGTATAGTTATGAAATGCTATATAACTGTGCAACGACTGCAACTGTATATGTAGCTCATTTCACGGTTTGCTTTAAATAAATATGCTTACTAGCGGCATCATTCTAGAAATCAACTGAATTATAGGACATGCTGTAAAAACTTACAAAAGGCCAAAATAAAATTCTGGAAAATACATAAGAATATAATGGTATGAAAATCAAAGAAAGAGAGAATTCAAGTCTTTTCGTTATTTAAGAAAGGACTAAAATTGAATACAATTGACTCACAAACACACTTATTCTGTAGAGGACCCGACCCACAAACACTTATTCTGTACAGAGGACCCGACCCACAAACACACTTATTATGTACAAAGGACCTGTATGCAGAGCCCTTTCAAACGAAGAATCACGCGTATTATGAGTGTTTAACATGTACAAAGTGGGGATGCAAAATTGTTTCTCAATGCAGAGACATTTCACACAGCAAACATGATACTTCTTCAGTGCCGTTTTATGTGAAGAATTTTCGAAGACAGTAATTTTGAATTAAAACGCCAAGTTAGTTTCGTTCACAATAGCTAGGTTCTGTATTATTTTTAGCCAATTTAAAGTTCTCAGCTTTAGTGCGATTCTCATTTCAGGGGAGACTTTTTTTTCATAATGTCAACTGCTTATAGGATTAACGTCATCAACATCGTGGAAAATATAATTTAGTTTACCTAAGAAAATAAATGACTAATCCTGTCAGAAAATATTGCCACATAGATGAAATATGGCATATCTATCATCGAAGTTTGGTACTACAATCTAAATCATACAGAACCATACAAATGTTCATTTACAAAATCTATTTCAATACAATTTGTAACCAAATGAAAGAGAGATTGTGAATTCTTTTCAATGTAAGTTTCATCTTTATATATAGCAAATCAATTACGGCTTCTCCACCCATGGGTATTCACGATATAATCTACTTCATTTAATTCTCTTGTCACGTGTTGTTAACAGTTCATAGTGCATGACTTGTAGATGGTGTCTAGGGATTTATGACTATGTTACAACTTTGACACAACGCTTAAATATTATACCCAGTTGTTTATTTCTCATGTTGGTCTACAAAATAACAAACAACAAAACTGTATTCAATCATCTGTCAAACCACAGACTCTAACGCATAAGAAAGAAATAGACAGATGATGATGGCGACGTATGTCCTGGCTTGGAACGAACACCAAAATGTAGAGAGATCAAAAATATTAATGACTTTATCACTTTTCTTCTAACGTTTAATATAGAATTAAACAAATATATATAGATTCTCCTTCAGTTGCCCGTGGGTTACGATACGGCGAGTGGTTAAAATTTTAAATTTAAGTCTCGAGAGTGGAGAAATATCGTAACCCACATGGGCAACTGAAGGAGAATTTGTTTCTCCCATTATTTAACACAAACTTTATTTCAAAAGCCGTCAAACGAGTCAATTGCGGGGAAAGGCACGAGACATTTTAATCCTCTAGAGGATTACAGATTTTTCCACCACTGGTTCAGCGGGGTTAAAACGCCGTAATAATGGGAGATATTAAATTTCTTCATACTGTCGCTAAAAATTAAAGTTAATTAAATATATTAGTATGTACTATAGTTCTTTTTCAAATTATTACCTTTGTAGGTAAGTTGGCTACATTTTAGCGATAGTTGGATACTTTGTAGGCATTTAACGATTTCGGACATGGAACCTTTTTGGTCATATTTATACTTCTATGTGCATTATTGAAATCGAACAGGAATTGACTTCAGAATAATAATTTGAAAAATTGTAGTTAAATATATCTTAGAAAATGAAAACCAAACAAAATACCACACTGTCGGAACAATTCCACAATTAAATATCAAAATAGGAGAAAGAGATACCATTAACACGCAAATATTTGATCGCTCACTTTTCTGGGTCGGTACATGCAATATATATGAAATACATAAGGAAAATTGAAAGTCATATAGTTGAACTTTGTTGTGTCAAAGTATAACACACCGATTTTGCTTTGAAATGTCTAAGTATTCGAGTTATCCGGGGAAAATTAATGCGAAAGCTACTACGAACGGGAAAAATAGTTACTTCGAATTGACGAGGATTAACTTTATTGCATAAGCATGGAAGATGGCTCTCCATGCATGTTCCTTTGGAGAGATATTCCAATATTGTAGAATAATATGATGTTGACCCAAAAACTACCGTCTGTCCAACACAATAGTACACTTTTTTATACTTTTTTTAACTGTAGTACACTTTTTACAAAGATGAAGAGGTAGAAAAAATTGATGCTAAAATGATACAACAATGATTCAGTGTTGTACGAAAACCGATTCTTCATTCGTTTTTTAACAATGTTTGGAAGAAAATACTGTTGTTAGACGCCCAAACACATAATATCGAATTTCTCAAATGCTCTGATTTGAAAGCGGCAACAGAGAGGTACTGTATAACAAAAATGTTATAGACTTCATAATGCACTTGTAATGAAAGTGTATTATGTTGGAATGCCTTCCATGAAAAGTAGACTTTTACATTTTCAATATAAAGTACCTACTGACCAACCACTCTTTCTCCCTCCCTTCCGCAAAATGGTTGTGGTCATGACGAATAATGCCTACAATAGCCAATTTATTGTAGAACCGAACTTTTATAATAAAAAAAATTGACATCCTGAATTGAAGCTAAATTGCAATTTTTGTATACATTCTACATTGAAAGTTATAGTGTTATGCAATAAACAGATTAAATAAACAGATGTTAATATTACTTTATATCCTGCACTTGTTTTATTTGACCAGTTAAGTTGCATTGACTGGACAAATATTTGCTATGTATACGTTCTTGACTAAGGGTTAGCTTTCCTGGTGCCTGATGCGGGTCGAGCGACGGTAAGAAACTGTATCAGTATACGCGTGTGCGTCATAGAGGACACCATTAAAACTATTAGTATACGATAGTTGTTTCTGCTCTTTGTAGCCAATTTGGCAGTTGTATTTAAGCTTTTTGACAATGTTGGATAAACGCCATATATTGTCGGAAAACAAAATAATAATTTTAACTCGCTACGAAACAGGACAGAAAAGCTTGATAAATGCTCGTTTCTCTACATGTTTCTGAATCTCGTGCAAATACATTTGATATTTTCCGACAATGTACGTATATTATCTACATCGATGGTGAGTAATGTGTGAAAGTCTTTTGTGTGCCATTTAATTAATGTCAATGCATTCTTCAAATTATGATAAGAAAGTTTAAATTTAAACAGTGATGGTTAACAATTACACCAATATCAAACAATTACCTCTCTTTTCAAATCATTGAAAATTAAAAATAATTTAAGAAAGACCACGACATACGACATTGACAACCCAGCCCCTGACAACCCAGCCCCCTGACAACCCAGCCCCCTGACAACCCAGCCCCCTGACAATCCAGCCCCTGACAACCCAGCCCCTGACAACCCAGCCCTGACAGCCCAGCCCCTGACAGCCCAGCCCCTGACATCCTACCCCTGACAACCCACCCCTGACAACCCAGCCACTGACAACCCAGCCCCTGACAGGCACAAAAATGTGACAGTTAAAACAGGTTAAATATTGGGAAATATAAATTGCAAATATTGAATTGTTGACCACTATGTTTTATTTTTCATTTTATCCATTGCATAATTAGATATTCACTACCTTTAATATCAAACTTGTTTGTTTTCTCCCTTTTTCTAGTTACTGCTTGTATTTAGTTCTTATCTACCTCTTATTTAGATCATGACATGTTTCCATGACCATTTTGTCTACTAATGCTTCCAATCTGGAGTGTTCAAACTTGTCATCGATCTATTTCACAACTCTTTTGATGTTGGAAAATAATTTTGTTAACGGAATCATTTCGACTATAGAACTGCCTATTGAGACGAAATGAAAGTTGACTAACACAAGTATTTATTTGTATTGTTATCCAATCAATATAATAACTGCTTTTCTGTCGACAACTATAGACTGTGCTATTAAAAGTGACTGCTTCATAATTAGATAATTGAAAGGATAATAGAGGTTGATGATGGCGCTGTCATCTCGGTGTAAATAGTGGGTGAATGTCTGAAGCGCCATCACAAATGGATGGGCGGAAATCAAATCAACCTATACGTGGGTGAATGTCTGAAGCGCCATCACAAATGGATGGGCGGAAATCAAATCAACCTATACATGGGTGAATGTCTGAAGCGCCATCACAAATGGATGGGCGGAAATCAAATCAACCTATACGTGGGTGAATGTCTGAAGCGCCATCACAAATGGATGGGCGGAAATCAAATCAACCTCTACGTGGGTGAATGTCTGAAGCGCCATCACAAATGGATGGGCGGAAATCAAATCAACCTATACGTGGGTGAATGTCTGAAGCGCCATCACAAATGGATGGGCGGAAATCAAATCATCCTATACGTGGGTGAATGTCTGAAGCGCCATCACAAATGGATGGGCGGAAATCAAATCAACCTATACGTGGATGAATGTCTGAAGAGCCATCACAAATGGATGGGCGGAAATCAAATCAACCTATACGTGGGTGAATGTCTGAAGCGCCATCACAAATGGATGGGCGGAAATCAAATCAACCTATACAGAATCAAGTATTTTATATACAACGGGTTTTTTTAACGAAGGATGGGTTTGTTTAAATAAGTTCATGAATAAGACATGTCTTGTAACAAAAATAAAATGACTGACATTTGGTATGGAGATTAAGCTATGGTACAATATTCAGACATGCATGTTGTACCATGAAATAAGTCACGCATATTTGTATTTGAATCAATAAAGTTTTAATTAATGGCTGGTTATTTGGGTATGGTGCAATATCCATTCCATATAATAGATCATTGTATTTTTAAGCTGAATAATTCCTTAGAATATCAAATGAAAATAGGTCGTTTATGTTATAAATTGAGATTAATAACATAGTCATAATTGGGAATGTCACAAAGATGAAATAACGCAATTTTCCATGGCAACCTTAGCCAATTTTGGCTATCCAATACAGGCCTTTGAATTACTTGCTACTATAGACTTAAAAATTATTGTGGCTTAAGGGAGTACCATACACTACAGGGAGATAACTCTTTAAAATCAGTTGAACGTTTTGATCATATGATGTTTGTATGCAGATTTCAAGCATCTCGGTGATCAAAACCACGGAGAGAAAAGCTGCTATGTGGCTAGTGAATTTATAGCTCTGAGTCTGTTGGTTGGAATTTGTTAAAATTTTGAAATTTATTACAGTGGATATATTCAAACACACTGCCAAAAAAATAAGAAAATTAACCGAGTAGATCAAATTGTATCTGAAGTGTGTGGTACCACCTAAATTAGGATGTCTACTTTTTTTTATTACTATCGATACCTCTGTTGGTGGACTGTTAATATTCGAGGGGTATACAGTACTTGGGCGCTGACATGGTTTATATAATATACATGCTACATTCATGTTTGAAAATTACAGTCATAAATAATGTTATTTATTAAAATTGACTCCCACATGAATAGCTAACCATCACCGATTTTGGCTATCCTGTTTAGGCTCTTTTGTTTATTTACTCTCACAGACTTTCAACCTATGTCGCTCTCTAATCATTTGACTTGAAAGATAAATAATGGTGAAACGCACAGGTTTGGCATTCGTTCTTTGAGTGTCACTGGTTTTAAGAAAAATAATAAAACTTTATAAGTCAATAGAACGAAATACGCTGTCCTCCTAGGGTTATAAAAGATGTTATTATTTACACTTAAGTTTGAATATATGTCCTCTTACTTAAAGTGGGATTATATTGATATGCGGAGTAAACATATATCAGTACAAAAAAGGAGTGAAGCGTTCTAAAAGTAGTAACATACTAATGTGTTCCCAGTATTAATTCATTCATCAAAGGTAACACAAACAAAACAATCAATTAACAACACGCATCACATTTCTAACATTATCCGTCAATTCTTGCTGTACAATTTCACTTGGGCTTTAATCTGTTTGATAAATATCACAAGACTACAGTTTGTAATATTTCCTATCACAATGCAAGAACATGAGAAAAT
>MJUT01057832.1:0-10080 GCA_002080005.1 Gigantidas platifrons
GTTAACCCAAATCCACAATCATCAATAAACAAAACGGATTATAGATATACATGTAGATGTAAATGAATATTGAACACGTGAGAAAATCCGATTTCACACTTCAGAACTGAGTCAGCAGATATGATATATGTACAACTGATTCTTGTTTTTCCTTTTTTTGGTATCAAATATCTTGTATCATGCATAGACACAATGATATTTAAAGACGTGTTAAGAAGATTAAATGGAATCATTGCGGTTCCATGGAAACCACATGTAAAACTACTAAAAATACTAATGTCATGCTTTGTACGAGTAACCATCTATCAGTGTTTTAGCATCTACTTATATATTACAGACAAAGCTGATACTTTGATAAATCGTTCCCTTGGTTAACTGGAAGTTAAAAATTGCTCGCTCGTGAAAGATATCGACTCAAATTATCCCGAAAAAACTAGAATAGTAAGATGTAAGATATTTCGGTGGGGCGAGTGAGTTATTGTTGCTTAACATCGTGTGAGCAACTTGGTTAAATTGAGTCGGTTCAAATCAATGTGTGTTCGTGGACAAAATATTTATTTTTTATTGAACGCAAAGCAGTGTTTCATGACGTACATAACAATGAATCTAGGTGAAATTTATTGTTGAAATAAATCATATCCTTTGATTTCTTTCAATAATTGTTTATATAGTATCATAAACCGGTATTTAATATTGATAAGAAAAACCAAACGAATACCAATATAAAGAAATGTAATTAACAGCAGAGAAGTGGGGGAGAATGTTGAAGTAACAGTCAGACAGTCAATAATATGTCATCACATATTGACACAAAGTTCCAACTCAGCTCTCTTTTGTTCCATACGTATTTGACTAAATGGATACCATACATATTAAAGGGCATCAGTATATCTTATCGATCTTCTACTCACTTTTAATGACTTTCTCTGTAGTGTATTTCTTCAATAGTTAATCTATTTGGGTCGTGTTCTGGAGACATATTCTACTGTTATCAATTCTAGAAAAGTAGTGTCCATAATCGCTAACAAGGAAGTAAGTGTTAGAGAAAATCGATGGGACAAAAANAAAAAAAAAATAAATAAATAAATAAATAAAACCAACAAAAAAAAACAAACACTGACAATACAAAATACCACAAAAAAATTAAGGCAATGAGCAATACGGTACTCCATCAAATCCCGAGGTGAACTACTTGCTCCTTTTTCTTTTAAGACACTCGCCATATTCAAGTCCTGTAAAACTTCGAGTAATGTCGGTATCAAGGTGTATGCTTTATACTTCACATGGTACAATTTTTCAGTGACTTGGGCGGGTTGGTGGTTTCATTCATTACGAATATTAATTAAAATATATCTTAAAGTGACCCTTCATACAATGACACAACTCATAAAAAACCAAATAAATTAACAAACACCACTAGATATTTATGCAGACAGGAGAATTATACATATATAAGTGTTTTGTCCAGCATTTTGTTTTTCAGATATTTGACCTACTGTCGCTGACTTATATAACAATGGGTATTCTTTCGTCCGGACGATTTGTCAGATGATTATAGCATCCCTACAAATAATTGATTGATTGTAACACGACGGGTACAATTAGTGGAGCAGGAACTGGCCACCCTTCCGGAGCACATGAGTTTACCTCCTTTCTAGTGGGATTCATGTTGTTCATATCGTTCTAATACATGTTGTGAATTAAGCTATGATTTCAATAATAATTACACCTTATATAAGAATGCTGGATTCTGATTGGTTAATAGCCGTTATATTTTTTACAAATTCAGGCCTTGCATTGTGAATTTGCAGAATTTTTACGCTTGTAACAAAATTTGTAAAACGTTATCAGTTGTGCGTTTTATGAAACATCATTCGGTAGAATTTAACAGATACATCATGTTAGGTCCTGAAAACGACAAACAAAGAGTATTATTTATTTATCCAGTGTTCTAAATAATATTCGGTGTAATTAAACAGATATATCATGTTTGGGAGGAGTATTTGCGAAAAATACCAGTCTTGAGACTAAATTTCCCTCGCCATTCAGCTCGGGAAATTTTTCGTCTCTCGACTGGTATTTTTCGCAAATACCCCTCCCAAACATGATATATCTGTATAAAATGACGCTCTACTCGTCATCACTCTCATTTTTTAATAGGGGATTTGTTTTATTTGTCATTTGCATACTTGTGTTTTCTACGATTTTCATATCACATGATGTTCATGACGTTTACCAGTAACACGACGGGTTCCACCAGTGGAGCAGAAACTATTAACTCTTCCGGACAACTTGAGCTCAATTCCAGTTTTTAGCTTTCTGTGTGGTGTTTTGTAGATTATTGTTTGTCCTTTTTCTTTTGGCCTTTTTGCTGTCTCTCCTCCCTCGATTAACGGATGCTGGTTACCTCTACACAGTATATCAACTATAATCACGTCAAGAACAAGTTCACAAATAATAAATGGGCATATGAACTGAAAGTTAGGCTGCTAGCCTATATTTGGAACACACAGACGTTTATCAATAGAGACTGTTTTATTTCATTATTGAAACAAACAATTAAAGACCAGTGTAACCAAAAATGTTCAAAGTTCAAAGCCTTACAGGTTATTTAAAGACAATTTTATGCCTGAACCATAACTTGAAATTTTAGACGCAATAAATGCCAATTTTATTTGTAAATTTAGAATCACTAGTCATATGTTACATTTTTGAACTTGGAAGATGGCAAAATATCGAAAGAAACAATAGAAAATGTCTACCCTGTGACACAAATGTCATCGGAGGTGCATTTCATTATATTTGATATGATTGATTGATTGGTGTTTAACGCCAACTGTTTGAGTATTAATGTCGATACTTTGAGCAAAAAGTAGGCACCTAAAGTTACTTGAGAAAAGGCCACATATTCTTAAATTCAAACACATTTTGACCGTAGCGGGAAAACATTCAGATCAATGTAAGTTACATAAAATGATAAAAGCCACACACAAAGTTGTGTACTCTAGAATATTCGTTGTGTCCTTTTCTGTTTCCCTGTAACTGTATATATTTGAAATAGCTTTGTAATTCTTTATACCTATGTATTAAAATGGTTTATTGAGAAATAAAATATATAGGATAACAAAGATATATATTGGATTAGATCTGAAACGCTTACCACTCACGATCACAGCTAACCCGCTATTTCTCATTAGAAGCTGCTATGGAGAAGTTGTATTTTACATGCAAGGGGTGTGGCATTCCCCATACATGGGGAACTCATTGACGTCACATCCTAATGACGATTTGTGTAATAGATTCTCCCCACATAACCAATGGCCGTACACTTTCCCAATGATCTTTCGTTTTCTGTGTAGTGTTTTGTGGTGTAGCTGTTTTTTCCTTTATCCACTATGCATGTGCTTGGTATTTTTTTTTTTTAGCTTTTTTAAAGTTTGTCAGTGACTGGCGGTATGTCTACCGTTTTCTCAGGGTACTGAGGTTTTCCTCCGCCAATAAAACTGACCGGCACGATATCAATGAAATATTGTTGAAACTGGCGTTAAACACCATAACCCTAACCCGCAAACTTATTTTTGCATCTCGCAACGGAACAACTAGGTCTTAATTCTCCATCGATGACTTTAAATAGTAACGCATATGATTTACAAGATCAGTGGATAATATATATACAAAATCAATAACTTCTTCCGTTTATGTGTTCTGTATTCTTCCAGATTGATTAATTGTTGTTCGTCAGACAGTTTTTCATGACAAGAAGGCATTACAAACAAAATAAATAAACAAACACATAGGTAAGAAAGTGAACGCTATCATTGCTACGGGTACATAATGATCAGGTTGGAATATTTAGTTTTGTAACAACGGGTGTTTGCAGCAACGTATAATAAATGATGATTTTTCATTGGTCTATAGTAATTTCCGAATGGTTGCCGAATAGAAACTTCCAAATACATATAAATATAAATGCATGTATGGAGTAAAACACGTATCGTCTGGGGAACGTCACCAACATTAATTAGCTCAAAATAAACCACTACAGAAGATTTGTAACCTATAATTTTCTTCGAGTGCACATTCAAGAGCTTTCTGGGGACAACCATGGCTGTTATCTTGCCTGCGACCTTGAATTGACTAGTGCAAGTCAAAGGGAAATCATTCGAATTGGTCGAAGGGAAACTACTCTATCTTGCTATTAGGCTAACATTTACGCAAGCGTGAAAAACAATTACATGGAGAAAAAAAACCTAGAATGTTTCGAACCGGTTTAGAAATATTCATGATATACTAGTACTTAGGTGTGTCGGCTGAAAAATATATGTCTATATCAGACATAATGTTCTAACAGTATATTATGTGAAGAATCATTTCGTGTCTCACGAGATAAAATGTGTGATTTGCAAGACTAATTGTATAACAGGAACATGCTTAATAAATATATCAGCACGGAATTTTTTTTTTGTAAGAAATAAATTATAAAGTAAATTTCCCATATAATTAGGATGAGAATCGATTTTCTATATAGTACTAGTGAAAAAAAGATACCATGTACAATCTTTAAAGGATTGTATTACGATGTAGATTTATAATCAATAATTGAATCGATTCATTCTTCTAGATAAATATCAACCGCATCGGTGGTGTAATTGTTAGCGTGCTCGACTTGAGTGCGGTAGATCGTGGGTTCGAGCCCCCGCCGTGACAAACCAAAGACTATAAAATTGGTATTTGTTGTTTCTCTGCTAAGCACGCAGCATTAAGAAGAAAGAGCAAAGACTGGTTGGCTCGGAATCAGAATAATATATCCGAGTGGAGCGATATGTCTATCCGCGGAATGTTGTTTCAGTGAGCTAGCACTATAAAAATCCAACTCAGAGTGTTGGTCTAGATCTCAGCATCATCTTATTGAAAAAGAACTTGTTCGCACCATAATATAGTTGAAAAATTGGTGAGTTGGCATTAAACAACAATCACTCACTCTAGATAAATATCTAAATAAAAATAGAACGCAATACAAACAAAAAAAAAATCCTCAAAAAGTCGAGCTCATTCTAATGAAAACAAGTATTAAATTTTAATTGTTTTCAACTATTGTCAGGCAATGCGATGTCACGTTTACGTCAAAATAAGTGTTAAGCGAGCACTTGGAATTAAATGTGGACTGATAAATATAATGTGGATGTCGCTATTTACTTAAATGCATTAAGAATGAACATATCAAGATGGATGATTCGGTTGCGACACATTGGTAAATCAGCTGACCATAACCGAAGAGTAAGGACAAGACGTCGGCATAGGTATTACAATTTGTCCTCCTATAATTGCTAATTTGTTTTACTGCAGTCAATCTCAATAGAGAAATTTTTATATCGAGTGTGGACGTTATGATGTCATTTACTGATTTACCAGACTTATTTGATCGTATGTCCCTAACCAATACCTAGAAGAGTTTGAAGATACCAAAGAAGTAATCAGCATCCATATATCGAAGAAGAACAGACAACACAATGGCCAAAAGAAAAAGAACAAACAACNCCTCCTATAATTGCTAATTTGTTTTACTGCAATCAATCTCAATAGAGAAATTTTTATATCGAGAGTGGACGTTAGGATGTCATTTACTGATTTACCAGACTTATTTGATCGTATGTCCCTAACCAATACCTAGAAGAGTTTGAAGATACCAAAGAGGTATTCAGAATCCGTATATCGAAGACAAACAGACAACACAATGGCCAAAAGAAAAAGAACAAACAACTATCTACAAAACATACACATAAAACTAAAGATCGAGTAACATGAACTCCACTTAAAACAGGGGGTGAGTCATTAAATGTACAAACAATAAATCAATATCGTGGCATGGCGTCATTGTCTTTTATTTATTAATTATTATCTTCCTGATATTTTGTATACACATTTCATTCAATGGAATTCGTATTTCCCCAATCTGTTAGAAATATCTACTACGAATCTTTGTCCTAAGGGTAATGGCCTTTAACAGACACATTATACCTTCTCCTTGTTAGTAGTCAATTAATTACGAACAGTCATTCTTACCATGTGTATGTTTTACTATGTTGTCATATAGTTGTAATTTTTGTCCTAAGAATGGATCGACGTCTGAAATAACTCAACGTTTTAATTTCATTTAACTAGACTTTTGGATGTTATACACATGCTTCTTTTGACTTGTGAATTTTAAATTTCATTTTGTTTTGTAAATAATGAAACGCTAATTTCAAAACTGAAGCATATCTTATAAATTAGTAAAAGGAACTTGAACACCACAACGTTTATCAATTTCCCGACTATTTGGAGACGTACATTTCAGGAAACGTCATATGAAACAAGAAATGCAAACTAAATTATTAAAACTCCAAGATGTATGTTTCTCATTTTGACAAATATACAGTTCCATTTCCTTGTGATATTAATATACACATATGACAAAGGTCAAGGTAGAATTGGAAACTTGTGATTTCATTAAACTTAGATCACACAGGGACATACCGCATGTGATTGTCGTCTAGATGTCATAATATTATCATGTCGATACCATCATATGTCAAATGTGTGGACCGAAATCGAATAATTATCATCCTGAGGGAAGCACTTACACTTAGTATACATTCGACTGCTTAAACTCTGTTACCACAAAGACAGAGAATGCAAATTATCATGTTATTCTAACATGACCTCACTCTTTCCCTTTGTTAAAAAAACCCAGAATTATTTCTTCGTATTATCTCATTAGGATTGTGACCCGAATAATGCCGATAGAGGGCGCAGTATTATTCGAGTTTACATAAATTGTGTGCGACATTTTCCGCAAGCGTATGAATAAATTACCGTCTTCCAATCAAAGTATACTACCGTATTTGTACTCTTAAACATATCAGAATCGAAATAAATCATGGAAGCCAGAGTGTGTTTTGAGCTTTAACATGGATTGGCGGATATTAGTAAATTTTATCCCTCGCTTCTGGCTCGGGATAAAATACATGAATTGATATCAATTATGTGTGCGGTTTTTGTCACCCCCAGAAAATGCTATGGTCCTAACAGGTTTGGGTTTAGGTTTATGGCGTTTAACGCCACTTTCAACAATATTTCAGTGATAACGTGGCGGTCAGTTGTTTTATTGGCGGAGGAAACCGGAGTAGACTTAGAAGTTTGTAATTGTTTGGAGTAAATTTGTTGTGGTGCCCTATTGATAAGAACAACAAGTCGAGAGATAGATATGTAAAAAGGAAACATGTCTGACATCAAGATTAAGGAGTGGGTATTCAGCTCATGTCATTCTCCTTTCAAAGGGTTATTGTCGTATACTATAAGACAAGGTGTGATGTGTGGCGTTATTAACAAGTATCATTAATTTTTCACACATACAGAATTAATTAGTTTTGTATTTATCAAGTTCATGTTTTAGTGTTGTAGTGCTGTAGTGCTGTAGTGCTATTTTGTATGTCTCATATTCTGTGTTATTTCTCGAACAATACATATAATTGCTTGGCATCTTATTTTATTACATCTAATCTGAAATATCAATCTGAGAAAACGTACCACGTGTTGATAACAAAATAACAACAACAGGTTTCACGATAGAATACAGTCAGTGAGATCAGTAAATTCCAAAGAGACACATATTGAAGTAATTGTCCGTTGTTCCCGGCTGGTCAGTTTCTACGTTCAGGTCATTTCCCCCAATGCTTTCTGATTTTCCCGTGAGTGAAATTTTTCAGAATAACAATGAGTAACCCGACGGGTGACTGAATAATGTGGAGCAGTAGCTGCACCACGTTAGGAGCAAATGAGTTCACTCATGTTTTTGAATGAGCGGGTTGATATCTCTGGTTTAATTTTCTTGTATTGTGATTATTGTTGATTATTGTTGATTGATGTTGATTGCTGTTGATTGTTGATTATTGACTATTGTTTGCTTTTGTGTGATTTTCCATATTGGTTTTCTTTATGACTATATGACTCGTAAATATACAATATATATACATTGTCGGAAAATATTAGATTTATCTTCCTTTGAGAGTTGATGTTCATTTAGGAGGCTCCATTATATCTTGATATTTCTACTGTTTCTGAGGAATCTTGAAAATTTGTGTTTATATAAGATGGAATGTATATAGTTTTCCTATACTGTGAGTTACTTTTTGGTGATATTTTTCAACGCTGTGATTTTTGACTTTGAAACCAACGTTCAAATATATACAAATGTACACAACACAACCTGAAATCTATTCACTATACTAAATCCAGCGGAAAGTTGACTTTAACGTACGACCAAAACCTTTGTGCGAAAAGGTGTGATAAACAATTAATCAAGTAATCATGGCCCTTGATGAAGGTGCTTTATTTAAACTTAACCCTAGGACACAATCACAGTTTAAGGTAATCAAGGATCAACTGAAAGTGAAATATATAGATATAGTGAATAATATATCACTAACGGAACTTCGTTCGTTCAACAAACATAAGTACAAGGCAAAAATGATTGTTGAAATGAAAATAATGACACCTGAAACCAGTGAAGTTATAATTAACACGGCTTGTCATTACATCTCAAACTCTCTCAACAACGAAAGCTAACGTCTAATTAGTGAACGACTTCGTGTGAATAACACTGCTAGTAAAAACCAAGAGTCAACTTCAGAAAAGGAGGTTCAGTTAACTGACACTTTACAGTTTGAGCTCTCAGACTCTTTTGATCAGCTAAGCTTACCCTGTGCAGAACACACAGAAACCCATAATATTAGTTTAAATGAGACAAATGAACTTCTAGATAGCAGCTTAACATTTGAAAAGCAAACTATAATATCTGAAGATGAGAAAGCAAAATCCAGAGAGGTACAGAAAGTTGAACAAACATCAGAGGTAACAACCGAAAAAGCAAAACAAGCGAAAACAAGCCGTAAATCCAGAAAATAAAAATCGATCGATAATGAGATCATGTGCATTTGTCAACAACCCCTTCTGGGAAAATGATCCAGTGTAACTGGTGCAAAGAATGGTTCCACAATAAATGCATGAATATTAAAAAAGATGATAACATTTTATTTTGGATATGTTTAAGCTGTAGAACACTGCCGAAAATAGTTAGAGAAATACATAATCAGCTGTTGCTACTATCAACAGGTAATCAAGATTTAACCAAATCTTTGGTAGACAAAACCGAAATGATACAGTCGCTGCAGGAGGAAAACAACAGACTGAGAAACATGATTAATAGCCAGCATAGTAACACGCAAGATTCACGTGCAGCTGCAAATTTCAACGTTCCTTCGTACAAGAACATTCTTGCAAATGAAACTGCCTCCGAGGATAACAGCATCACTAGACCATCTTCTTCTGTTCAATCGGTAGTCAATGATGACACAAAAGAGTATTCAACTAATGAACCATTATCTACAGGACAGAAACCAAAAGGAACACTTCTAATTGGCAGCTCAATCATACGCGATGTCAACACCACTAGGTTTCACTTGGACCCCGAACCTAAATGCATACCAGGCGGAAACGTTGTTGATGTTACTGCAGAACTTCTGAAATTACCAAGTGACAGTTTTCTTGAGAACATAATCATACAAGTTGGCAGTAATGACTGCACAGGTAATCTGTTCGATTCCGATGTGTTTTACGACGATTGTGTAACTCTTGTCCTTAAGGCCAAAACAATATGTCAGAATGTTGTTATATCGGGTTTGTGCCCACGATTAGACGATAGTTTATGTAGCATTAACAGAGCGAATGCAATTTTACAAAAGATTGCAAATGACGAGAGTTTGTACTTTGTAGATAATGACAGGGTTTTTAGATTACTAAATGGTTCTGTTAACTCTGATTACTATAGGAAGGACGGTATTCACTTGTCTATCAAAGGTACTTTCAAGCTGGCTAAAAACTTAGGGTTATCACCGAAATCCCCTCCAAGGACACAGCATTTCATTGACCAATTTGTCAACCGCCCGAAAGGTCAGCTTGCCTCCCGTACAGAAAAGCCCAAATCTGTTAGACAGGTGAATAACCGTGCCTCTAATGATCACCATGATACCAGAAGAAAAT
>MJUT01057837.1:3907-15664 GCA_002080005.1 Gigantidas platifrons
GGACATTCAGCAGTTTCTGACAGGAAGCCTGTAATGATAGGTTTGTAGAGATAATGACATTTAACAGTTTCAGTCAAGAAGCCTGCAATGATATTGTTGTAGAGACAATGGCATTTAACAGTTTCAGACAAGAAGCCTGCAATGATAGGGTTGTAGAGGCAATGCCATTTAGCAGTTTCAGACAGGAAACCTGGAATGATCGGTTTGTAGAGACAATCACATTTCACAGTTTTAGGGAAGAAGCATTGAATGATAGGGTAGTAGAGACAATGACATTTAACAGTTTCAGACAAGAATCCTAGAATGATAGGGTTGTAGAGACAATTACATTTAACAGTTTCAGACAAGAACCCTGGAATGAAAGGTTTGTAGAGACAATGTCATTTAACAGTCTCAGATAAGAATCCTGCAATGATAGGGTTGTAGAGATAATGACATTTACGAGTTTCTGAAAGGAAGCCTGGAATGATAGGTTGGTAGAGACAATGTAATTGAGCAGTTTCAGACAAGAAGCCTGCAATGCTAGGGTTGTAGAGACAATGACATTTAACAATTTCTGACATGAAGCCTGGAATGATAGGTTGATAAAGACAATGACATTTAACAGTTTCAGACAGGAAGCCTTGAATGATAGAGGAGTAGATAAAATTACATTTAGCAGTTTCAGACAGGAAACCTGGAATGATCGGGTTGTAGAGGCAATGACATTTAACAATTTCTGACATGAAGCCTGGAATGATAGGTTTATAGAGACAATGACATTTAACAGTTTCAGACAAGAATACTGGAATGATAGAGTTGTAGAGAAAATAACATTTAGCAGTTTCAGACAGGAAGCCTGAAATGATAGGGTTGTAGTGACAATGACATTTAACAATTTCAGACAAGAAGCATGGAATGATAGGGTTGTAGAGACAATACATTTAGCAGTTTCTGACAAGAAGACTGGAATGATAGTGTTGTAGAGACAATGGCATTTAACAGTTTCAGACAAGAAGCCTCCAATGATAGGGTTGTAGAGACAAGGACATTCAGCAGTTCCTGATAGGAAGCCTGGAATGATAGGGTTGTAGAGACAATGTCATTTAGCAGTTTCTGACAGGAAGCCTGTAATGATAGGTTTGTAGAGATAATGACATTTAACAGTTTCAGAAAAGAATCCTGGAATGATAGGATGGTAGAGACAATGACATTGAACAGTTTCAGACAAGAAGCCAGGAATGATAGGATGGTAGAGATAATGACATTGAACAGTTTCAGACAATAATCCTGGAATGATAGTGTTGTAGATACAATGGCATTTAACAGTTTCAGACAAGAAGCCTGCAATGATAGGGTTGTAGAGACAATGACATTTAACAATTTCTGACATGAAGCCTGGAATGATAGGTTTATAGAGACAATGACATTTAACAGTTTAAGACAAGAATCCTGGAATGACAGGGTTGTAGAGATAATGACATTTAGGAGTTTCTGACAGGAAGCCTGGAATGATAGGTTGGTAGAGACAATGACATTTAACAGTTTCAGACAAGAAGCTTGCAATGATAGCGTTGTAGAGACAAGGACATTCGCAGTTTCTGATAGGAAGCCTGGAATGATAGGGTTGTAGAGACAATGTCATTTAGCAGTTTCCGACAGGAAGCCTGTAATGATAGGTTTGTAGAGATAATGACATTTAACAGTTTCAGACAAGAAGCCTGCAATGATATTGTTGTAGAGACAAGGGTATTTAACAGTTTCAGACAAGAAGCCTGCAATGATAGGGTTGTAGAGGCAATGACATTTAACAATTTCTGACATGAAGCCTGGAATGATAGGTTGATAGAGACAATGACATTTAACAGTTTCAGGCAGGAAACCTGGAATGATAGAGTTGTAGAGAAAATGACATTTAGCAGTTTCAGACAGGAAACCTGGAATGATCGGTTTGTAGAGACAATGACATTTCACAGTTTTAGGGAAGAAGCATTGAATGATATGGTAGTAGAGACAATGACATTTAACAGTTTCAGACAAGAATCCTGAAATGATAGGGTTGTAGAGACAATGACAATTAACAGTTTCAGACAAGAACCCTTGAATGATAGGTTTGTAGAGACAATGTCATTTAACAGTCTCAGATAAGAATCCTGCAATGATATGGTTGTAGAGATAATGACATTTACGAGTTTATGAAAGGAAGCCTGGAATGATAGAGGTGTAAATAAAATTACATTTAGCAGTTTCAGACAGGAAACATGGGATGATCGGGTTGTAGAGACAATGACATTTAACAGTTTCACACAAGCAGTCTGGAATGATAGAGCTGTAGAGACAATGACATATAGCAGTTTCAGACAGGAATTCTGGAAAGATAAAGTTGTAGAGACAATGACATTAAACAGCTTCAGACAAGAATCCTGGAATGATAAGGTTGTAGAGACCATGACATTCAGCAGTTTCATACAGGAAGACTGGAATGATAGGTTTGTAGAGATAATGACATTTAACAGTTTCAGAATAGAATCCTGGAATGATAGGATGGTAGAGACAATGACATTGAACAGTTTCAGACAAGAAGCCAGGAATGATAGGATGGTAGAGATAATGACATTGAACAGTTTCAGACAAGAATCCTGGAATGATAGGGTTGTAGAGACCATGACATTCAGCAGTTTCAGACAGGAAGACTGGAATGATAGTGTTGTAGATACAATGGTATTTAACAGTTTCAGACAAGAAGCCTGCAATGATAGGGTTGTAGAGACAATGACATTTAACAATTTCTGACATGAAGCCTGGAATGATAGGTTTATAGAGACAATGACATTTAACAGTTTCAGACAAGAATCCTGGAATGACAGGGTTGTAGAGATAATGACATTTAGGAGTTTCTGACAGGAAGCCTGGAATGATAGGTTGGTAGAGACAATGACATTTAACAGTTTCAGACAAGAAGCTTGCAATGAAATAGCGTTGTAGAGACAAGGACATTCGGCAGTTTCTGATAGGAAGCCTGGAATGATAGGGTTGTAGAGACAATGTCATTTAGCAGTTTCCGACAGGAAGCCTGTAATGATAGGTGTGTAGAGATAATGACATTTAACAGTTTCAGACAAGAAGCCTGCAATGATATTGTTGTAGAGACAAGGGAATTTAACAGTTTCAGATAAGAAGCCTGCAATGATAGGGTTGTAGAGGCAATGACATTTAACAATTTCTGACATGAAGCCTGGAATGATAGGTTGATAGAGACAATGACATTTAACAGTTTCAGGCAGGAAACCTGGAATGATAGAGTTGTAGAGAAAATGACATTTAGCAGTTTCAGACAGGAAACCTGGAATGATCGGTTTGTAGAGACAATGACATTTCACAGTTTTAGGGAAGAAGCATTGAATGATATGGTAGTAGAGACAATGACATTTAACAGTTTCAGACAAGAATCCTGGAATGATAGGGTTGTAGAGACAATGACAATTAACAGTTTCAGACAAGAACCCTGGAATGATAGGTTTGTAGAGATAATGTCATTTAACAGTCTCAGATAAGAATCCTGCAATGATATGGTTGTAGAGATAATGACATTTACGAGTTTATGAAAGGAAGCCTGGAATGATAGAGGTGTAAATAAAATTACATTTAGCAGTTTCAGACAGGAAACATGGAATGATCGGGTTGTAGAGACCATGACATTCAGCAGTTTCAGACAGGAAGACTGGAATGATAGTGTTGTAGATACAATGGCATTTAACAGTCTCAGATAAGAATCCTGCAATGATATGGTTGTAGAGATAATGACATTTACGAGTTTCTGAAAGGAAGCCTGGAATGACAGAGGTGTAAATAAAATTACATTTAGCAGTTTCAGACAGGAAACATGGAAAGATAAAGTTGTAGAGACAATGACATTAAACAGTTTCAGACAAGAATCCTGGAATGATAAGGTTGTAGAGACCATGACATTTAGGAGTTTCTGACAGGAAGCCTGGAATGATAGGTTGGTAGAGACGATGACATTTAACAGTTTCAGACAAGAAGCTTGCAATGATAGCGTTGTAGAGACAAGGACATTCGGTATTTTCTGATAGGAAGCCTGGAATGATAGGGTTGTAGAGACAATGTCATTTAGCAGTTTCCGACAGGAAGTCTGTAATGATAGGTTTGTAGAGATAATGACATTTAACAATTTCTGACATGAAGCCTGGAATGATAGGTTGATAGAGACAATGACATTGATCAGTTTCAGACAGGAAACCTGGAATGATAGAGTTGTAGAGAAAATGACATTTAGCAGTTTCAGACAGGAAACCTGGAATGATAGAGGTGTAGATAAAATTACATTTTGCAGTTTCAGACAGGAAACATGGAATGATCGGGTTGTAGAGACAATGACATTTAACAGTTTCACACAAGCAGTCTGGAATGATAGAGCTGTAGAGACAATGACATATAGCAGTTTCAGACAGGAATTCTGGAAAGATAAAGTTGTAGAGACAATGACATTAAACAGTTTCAGACAAGAATCCTGGAATGATAAGGTTGTAGAGACCATGACATTCAGCAGTTTCAGACAGGAAGACTGGAATGATAGTGTTGTAGATACAATGGCATTTAACAGTTTCAGACAAGAAGCCTGCAATGATAGGGTTGTAGAGACAATGACATTTAACAATTTCTGACATGAAGCCTGGAATGATAGGTTTATAGAGACAATGACATTTAACAGTTTCATACACGAATCCTGGAATGATAGGGTTTTAGAGATAATGACATTTAGGAGTTTCTGACAGGAAGCCTGGAATGATAGGTTGGTAGAGACTATGACATTTAACAGTTTCAGACAAGAAGCTTGCAATGATAGCGTTGTAGAGACAAGGACATTCGGCAGTTTCTGATAGGAAGCCTGGAATGATAGGGTTGTAGAGACAATGACATTTAACAGTTTCAGACAGGAAACCTGGAATGATAGAGTTGTAGAGAAAATGACATTTAGCAGTTTCAGACAGTAAACCTGGAATGATCGGTTTGTAGAGACAATGACATTTCACAGTTTTAGGGAAGAAGCATTGAATGATAGGGTAGTAGAGACAATGACATTTAACAGTTTCACACAAGCAGTCTGGAATGATAGAGCTGTAGAGACAATGACATATAGCAGTTTCAGACAGGAAATCTGGAAAGATAAAGTTGCAGAGACAATGACATTAAACAGTTTCAGACAAGAATCCTGGAATGATAAGGTTGTAGATACAATGGCATTTAACAGTTTCAGACAAGAAGCCTGCAATGATAGGGTTGTAGAGACAATGACATTTAACAATTTCTGACATGAAGCGTGGAATGATAGGTTTATAGAGACAATGACATTTAACAGTTTCAGACAAGAATCCTGCAATGATAGGGTTGTAGAGATAATGACATTTAGGAGTTTCTGACAGGAAACCTGGAATGATAGGTTGGTAGAGACAATGACATTTAACAGTTTCAGACAAGAAGCTTGCAATGATAGCGTTGTAGAGACAAGGACATTCAGCAGTTTCTGATAGGAAGCCTGGAATGATAGGGTTGTAGAGACAATGTCATTTAGCAGTTTCCGACAGGAAGCCTGTAATGATATGTTTGTAGAGATAATGACATTTAACAGTTTCAGACAAGAAACCTGCAATGATAGTGTTATAGAGACAATGGCATTTAACAGTTTCTGACAAGAAGCTTGCAATGATAGCGTTGTAGAGACAAGGACATTCGGCAGTTTCCGATAGGAAGCCTGGAATGATAGGGTTGTAGAGACAATGTCATTTAGCAGTTTCCGACAGGAAGTCTGTAATGATAGGTTTGTAGAGATAATGACATTTAACAGTTTCAGACAAGAAGCCTGCAATGATAGTGTTGTAGAGACAATGGCATTTAACAGTTTCAGACATGAAGCCTTGAATGATAGAGTTGTAGAGAAAATGACATTTAGCAGTTTCAGACAGGAAACCTGGAATGATCGGTTTGTAGAGACAATGGCATTTCACAGTTTTAGGGAAGAAGCATTGAATGATAGGGTAGTAGAGACAATGACATTTAACAGTTTCAGACAAGAATCCTGGAATGATAGGGTTGTAGAGACAATGACAATTAACAGTTTCAGACAAGAACCCTTGAATGATAGGTTTTTAGAGACAATGTCATTTAACAGTCTCAGATAAGAATCCTGCAATGATATGGTTGTAGAGATAATGACATTGACGAGTTTCTGAAATGAAGCCTGGAATGATAGGTTGGTAGAGACAATGTCATTGAGCAGTTTCTGACATGAAGCCTGGAATGATAGGTTGATAGAGACAATGACATTTAACAGTTTCAGACAGGAAGCCTGGAATGATAGAGGTGTAGATAAAATTACATTTAGCAGTTTCAGACAGGAAACATGGAATGATCGAGTTGTAGAGACACTGACATTTAACAGTTTCACACAAGCAGTCTGGAATGATAGAGCTGTAGAGACAATGACATATAGCAGTTTCAGACAGGAATTCTGGAAAGATAAAGTTGTAGAGACAATGACATTAAACAGTTTCAGACAAGAATCCTGGAATGATAAGGTTGTAGAGACCATGACATTCAGCAGTTTCAGACAGGAAGACTGGAATGATAGTGTTGTAGATACAATGGCATTTAACAGTTTCAGACAAGAAGCCTGCAATGATAGGATTGTAGAGACAATGACATTTAACAATTTCTGACATGAAGCCTGGAATGATAGGTTTATAGAGACAATGACATTTAACAGTTTCAGACAAGAATCCTGGATTGATAGGGTTGTAGAGATAATGACATTTAGGAGTTTCTGACAGGAAGCCTGGAATGATAGGTTGGTAGAGACGATGACATTTAACAGTTTCAGACAAGAAGCTTGCAATGATAGCGTTGTAGAGACAAGGACATTCGGCAGTTTCTGATAGGAAGCCTGGAATCATAGGGTTGTAGAGACAATGTCATTTAGCAGTTTCCGACAGGAAGCCTGTAATGATAGGTTTGTAGAGATAATGACATTTAACAGTTTCAGACAAGAAGCCTGCAATGATAGTGTTGTAGAGACAATGGCATTTAACAGTTTCAGACAGGAAGCCTGGAATGATAGAGTTGTAGAGAAAATGACATTTAGCAGTTTCAGACAGGAAACCTGGAATGATCGGTTTGTAGAGACAATGGCATTTAACAGTTTCAGACAAGAAGCCTGCAATGATAGTGTTGTAGAGACAATGGCATTTAACAGTTTCAGACATGAAGCCTGGAATGATAGGGTAGTAGAGACAATGACATTTAACAGTTTCAGACAAGAATCCTGGAATGATAGGGTTGTAGAGACAATGACAATTAACAGTTTCAGACAAGAACCCTTGAATGATAGGTTTGTAGAGACAATGTCATTTAACAGTCTCAGAAAAGAATCCTGCAATGATATGGTTGTAGAGATAATGACATTTACGAGTTTCTGAAAGGAAGCCTGGAATGATAGGTTGGTAGAGACAATGTCATTGAACAGTTTCTGACATGAAGCCTGGAATGATAGGGTGATAGAGACAATGACATTTAACAGTTTCAGACAGGAAGCCTGTAATGATATGTTTGTAGAGATAATGACATTTAACAGTTTCAGACAAGAAACCTGCAATGATAGTGTTATAGAGACAATGGCATTTAACAGTTTCTGACAAGAAGCCTGCAATGATAGGGTTGTAGAGGCAATGACATTTAACAATTTCTGACAGGAAACCTGGAATGATAGAGTTGTAGAGAAAATGACATTTAGCAGTTTCAGACAGGAAACCTGGAATGATCGGTTTGTAGAGACAATGCCATTTCACAGTTTTAGGGAAGAAGCATTGAATGATAGGGTAGTAGAGACAATGACATTTAACAGTTTCAGACAAGAATCCTGGAATGATAGGGTTGTAGAGACAATGACAATTAACAGTTTCAGACAAGAACCCTGGAATGATAGGTTTGTAGAGACAATGTCATTTAACAGTCTCAGATAAGAATCCTGCAATGATATGGTTGTAGAGATAATGACATTTACGAATTTCTGAAAGGAAGCCTGGAATGATAGGTTGGTAGAGACAATGTCATTGAGCAGTTTCTGACATGAAGCCTGGAATGATATGGTGATAGAGACAATGACATTTAACAGTTTCAGACAGGAAGCCTGGAATAATAGAGGTGTAGATAAAATTACATTTAGCATTTTCAGACAGGAAACATGGAATGATCGGGTTGTAAAGACAATGACATTTAACAGTTTCACACAAGCAGTCTGGAATGATAGAGCTGTGGAGACAATGACATATAGCAGTTTCAGACAGGAATTCTGGAAAGATAAAGTTGCAGAGACAATGACATTAAACAGTTTCAGACAAGAATCCTGGAATGATAAGGTTGTAGAGACCATTACATTCAGCAGTTTCAGACAGGAAGACTGGAATGATAGTGTTGTAGATACAATGGCATTTAACAGTTTCAGACAAGAAGCCTGCAATGATAGGGTTGTAGAGACAATGACATTTAACCATTTCTGACATGAAGACTGGAATGATAGGTTTATAGAGACAATGACATTTAACAGTTTCAGACAAGAATCCTGGAATGATAGGGTTGTAGAGATAATGACATTTAGGAGTTTCTGACAGGAAGCCTGGAATGATAGGTTGGTAGAAACAATGACATTTAACAGTTTCAGACAAGAAGCTTGCAATGATAGCGTTGTAGAGACAAGGCCATTCGGCAGTTTCTGATAGGAAGCCTGGAATGATAGGGTTGTAGAGACAATGTCATTTAGCAGTTTCCGACAGGAAGCCTGTAATGATAGGTTTGTAGAAATAATGACATTTAACAGTTTCAGACAAGAAGCCTGCAATGTTAGTGTTATAGAGACAATGGCTTTTAACAGTTTCAGACAAGAAGACTGCAATGATAGGGTTGTAGAGGCAATGACATTTAACAATTTCTGACATGAAGCCTGGAATGATAGGTTGATAGAGACAATGTCATTTAGCAGTTTCCGACAGGAAGCTTGTAATGATAGGTTTGTAGAAATAATGACATTTAACAGTTTCAGACAAGAAGCCTGCAATGATAGTGTTATAGAGACAATGGCTTTTAACAGTTTCAGACAAGAAGCCTGCAATGATAGGGTTGTAGAGGCAATGATATTTAACAATTTCTGACATGAAGCCTGGAATGATAGGTTGATAGAGACAATGACATTTAACAGTTTCAGACAGGAAACCTGGAATGATCGGTTTGTAGAGACAATGACATTTCACAGTTTTAGGGAAGAAGCATTGAATGATAGGATAGTAGAGACAATGACATTTAACAGTTTCAGACAAGAATCCTGGAATGATAGGGTTGTAGAGACAATGACAATTAACAGTTTCAGACAAGAACCCTGGATTGATAGGTTTGTAGAGACAATGTCATTTAACAGTCTCAGATAAGAATCCTGCAATGATATGGTTGTAGAGATAATGACATTTACGAGTTTCTGAAAGGAAGCCTGGAATGAAAGGTTGGTAGAGACAATGTCATTGAGCAGTTTCTGACATGAAGCCTGGAATGATAGGGTGATAGAGACAATGACATTTAACAGTTTCAGACAGGAAGCCTGGAATGATAGAGGTGTAGATAAAATTACATTTAGCAGTTTCAGACAGGAAACATGGAATGATCGGGTTGTAGAGACAATGACATTTAACAGTTTCACACAAGCAGTCTGGAATGATAGAGCTGTAGAGACAATGACATATAGCAGTTTCAGACAGGAATTCTGGAAAGATAAAGTTGTAGAGACAATGACATTAAACAGTTTCAGACAAGAATCCTGGATTGATAAGGTTGTAGAGACCATGACATTCAGCAGTTTCAGACAGGAAGCCTGGAATAATAGAGTTGTAGAGAAAATGACATTTAGCAGTTTCAGAAAAGAAACCTGAAATGATAGGGTTGTAGTGACAATGACATTTAACAATTTCAGACAAGAAGCATGGAATGATAGGGTTGTAGAGACAATACATTTAGCAGTTTCTGACAAGAAGACAGGAATGATAGTGTTGTAGAGACAATGGCATTTAACAGTTTCAGACAAGAAACCTGCATTGATAGGATTGTAGAGACAATGACATTTAACAATTCCTGACATGAAGCCTGGAATGATAGGTTTATAGAGACAATGACATTTAACAGTTTCAGACAAGAATCCTGGAATGATAGGGTTGTAGAGACAATGACATTTAACAGTTTCAGACAAGAACCCTGGAATGATAGGTTTGTAGAGACAATGTCATTTAACAGTTTCAGACAAGAAGGCTGCAATGCTAGGGTTGTAGAGACAATGACATTTAACAATTTCTGACATGAAGCCTGGAATGATAGGTTTATAGAGACAATGACATTTAACAGTTTCAGACAAGAATACTGGAATGATAGAGCTGTAGAGACAATGACATATAGCAGTTTCAGACAGGAATGCTGGAAAGATAAAGTTTTAGAGACAGTGACATTTAACAGTTTCAGACAAGAATCCTGGAATGATAGGGTTGTAGAGACCATGACATTCAGCAGTTTCAGACAGGAAGCCTGGAATGATAGAGTTGTAGAGAAAATGACATTTAGCTGTTTCAGACAGGAAGCCTGAAATGATAGGGTTGTAGTGACAATGACATTTAACAATTTCAGACAAGAAGCTTGCAATGATAGCGTTGTAGAGACAATGACATTGAGCAGTTTCTGATAGGAAGCCTGGAATGATAGGGTTGTAGAGACAATGCAATTTAGCAGTTTCTGACAGGAAGCCTGTAACGATAGGTTTGTAGAGATAATGACATTTAACAGTTTCAGAAAAGAATCCTGGAATGATAGGATGGTAGAGACAATGACATTGAACAGTTTCAGACAAGAAGCCTGGAATGATAGGATGGTAGAGACAATGACATTGAACAGTTTCAGACAAGAATCCTGGAATGATAGGGTTGTAGAGAACATGACATTCAGCAGTTTCAGACAGGAAGCCTGGAATATTAGAGTTGTAGAGAAAATGACATTTAGCAGTTTCAGACAAGAAGCCTGAAATGATAGGGTTGTAGTGACAATGACATTTAACAATTTCAGACAAGAAGCATGGAATGATAGGGTTGTAGAGACAATACATTTAGCAGTTTCTGACAAGAAGACAGGAATGATAGTGTTGTATAGACAATGGCATTTAACAGTTTCAGACAAGAAACCTGCATTGATAGGATTGTAGAGACAATGACATTTAACAATTCCTGACATGAAGCCTGGAATGATAGGTTTATAGAGACAATGACATTTAACAGTTTCAGACAAGAATCCTTGAATGACAGGGTTGTAGAGACAATGACATTTAACAGTTTCAGACAAGAACCCTGGAATGATAGGTTTGTAGAGACAATGTCATTTAACAGTCTCAGATAAGAATCCTGCAATGATAGGGTTGTAGAGATAATGACATTTACGAGTTTCTGAAAGGAAGCCTGGAATGATAGGTTGGTAGAGACAATGTAATTGAGCAGTTTCAGACAATAAGGCTGCAATGCTAGGGTTGTAGAGACAATGACATTTAACAATTTCTGACATGAAGCCTGGAATGATAGGTTGATAGAGACAATGACATTTCACAGTTTCAGACAGAAAGCCTGGAATGATAGAGGTGTAGATAAAATTACATTTAGCAGTTTCAGACAGGAAACCTGGAATGATCGG
>MJUT01057837.1:20480-31409 GCA_002080005.1 Gigantidas platifrons
CCTGGAATGATAGGGTTGTAGAGACAATGACAATTAACAGTTTCAGACAAGAACCCTGGAATGATAGGTTTGTAGAGACAATGTCATTTAACTGTCTCAAATAAGAATCCTACAATGATATGGTTGTAGAGATAATGACATTTACGAGTTTCTGAAAGGAAGCCTGGAATGATAGGTTGGTAGAGACAATGGCATTTAACAGTTTCAGACAAGAAACCTGCAATGATAGGGTTGTAGAGACAATGACATTTAACAATTTCTGACATGAAGCCTGGAATGATAGGTTTATAGAGACAATGACATTTAACAGTTTCAGACAAGAAGCTTGCAATGATAGCGTTGTAGAGACAATGACATTCAGCAGTTTGTGATAGGAAGCCTGGAATGATAGGGTTGTAGAGACAATGTCATTTAGCAGTTTCTGACAGGAAGCCTGTAATGATAGGTCTGTAGAGATAATGACATTTAACAGTTTCAGACAAGAAGCCTGCAATGATAGTGTTGTAGAGACAATGGCATTTAACATTTTCAGAAAATAATCCTGGAATGATAGGATGGTAGAGACAATGACATTGAACAGTTTCAGACAAGAAGCCTGGAATGATAGGTTTATAGAGACAATGACATTTAACAGTTTCAGACAAGAACCTTGCAATGATAGCGTTGTAGAGACAATGACATTCAGTAGTTTCTGATAGGAAGCCTGGAATGATAGGGTTGTAGAGACAAAGTCATTTAACAGTCTCAGATAAGAATCCTGGAATGATAGGGTTGTAGAGACAATGATAATTAACAGTTTCAGACAAGAACCCTGGAATGATAGGTTTGTAGAGACAAAGTCATTTAACAGTCTCAGATAAGAATCCTGCAATGATATGGTTGTAGAGATAATGACATTTACGAGTTTCTAAAAGGAAGCCTGGAAAGATAGGATGGTAGAGACAATGTCATTGAGCAGTTTTTGACATAAAGCCTGGAATGATAGGGTGATAGAGACAATGACATTTAACAGTTTCAGACAGGAAGCCTGGAATGATAGAGGTGTAGATAAAATTACATTTAGCAGTTTCAGACAGGAAACATGGAATGATCGGGTTGTAGAGACAATGATATTTAGCAGTTTCACACAAGCAGTCTGGAATGATAGAGCTGTAGAGACAATGACATATAGCAGTTTCAGACAGGAATTCTGCAAAGATAAAGTTGTAGAGACAATGACATTAAACAGTTTCAGACAAGAATCCTGGAATGATAAGGTTGTAGAGACCATGACATTCAGCAGTTTCAGACAGGAAGACTGGAATGATAGTGTTGTAGATACAATGACATTTAACAGTTTCAGACAAGAATCCTGGAATGATAGGGTTGTAGAGATAATGACATTTAGGAGTTTCTGACAGGAAGCATGGAATGATAGGTTGGTAGAGACAATGACATTTAACAGTTTCAGACAGACAAGAAGCTTGCAATGATAGCGTTGTAGAGACAAGTACATTCGGCAGTTTCAGACAGGAAACCTGGAATGATAGAGTTGTAGAGAAAATGACATTTAGCAGTTTCAGACAGGAAGCCTGGAATGATAGGTTGGTAGAGACAATGACATTTAACAGTTTCAGACAGACAAGAAGCTTGCAATGATAGCGTTGTAGAGACAAGTACATTCGGCAGTTTCTGATAGGAAGCCTGGAATGATAGGGTAGTAGAGAAAATGACATTTAACAGTTTCAGACAAGAATCCTGGAATGATATGGTTGTAGAGATAATGACATTTACGAGTTTCTGAAAGGAAGCCTGGAATGATAGGTTGGTAGAGACAATGTCATTTAGCAGTTTCTGACAGGAAGCCTGTAATGATAGGTTCGTAGAGATAATGACATTTAACAGTTTCAGACAAGAAGCCTGCAATGATAGTGTTGTAGAGACAATGGCATTTAACATTTTCATAAAAGAATCCTGGAATGATAGGATGGTAGAGACAATGACATTGAACAGTTTCAGACAAGAAGCCTGGAATGATAGGATGGTAGAGACAATGACATTGAACAGTTTCAGACAAGAAGACTGCAATGATAGGGTTGTAGAGACAATGACATTTAACAATTTCTGACATGAAGCATGGAATGATAGGTTTATAGAGACAATGACATTTAACAGTTTCAGACAAGAATCCTGCAATGATATGGTTGTAGAGATAATGACATTTACGAGTTTCTGAAAGGAAGCCTGGAATGATAGGTTGGTAGAGACAATGACATTGAACAGTTTCAGACATGAAGCATGGAATGATAGGTTTATAGAGACAATGACATTTAACAGTTTCAGACAAGAACCTTGCAATGATAGCGTTGTAGAGACAATGACATTCAGTAGTTTCTGATAGGAAGCCTGGAATGATAGGGTTGTAGAGACAAAGTCATTTAACAGTCTCAGATAAGAATCCTGCAATGATATGGTTGTAGAGATAATGACATTTACGAGTTTCTGAAAGGAAGCCTGGAATGATAGGTTGGTAGAGACAATGTCATTGAGCAGTTTCTGACATGAAGCCTGGAATGATAGGGTGATAGAGACAATGCCATTTAACAGTTTCAGACAGGAAGCCTGGAATGATAGAGGTGTAGATAAAATTACATTTAGCAGTTTCAGACAAGAATCCTGGAATGATAGGGTTGTAGAGACAATGATAATTAACAGTTTCAGACAAGAACCCTGGAATGATAGGTTTGTAGAGACAATGTCATTTAACAGTCTCAGATAAGAATCCTTCAATGATATGGTTGTAGAGATAATGACATTTACGAGTTTCTAAAAGGAAGCCTGGAAAGATAGGTTGGTAGAGACAATGTCATTGAGCAGTTTCTGACATAAAGCCTGGAATGATAGGGTGATAGAGACAATGACATTTAACAGTTTCAGACAGGAAGCCTGGAATGATAGAGGTGTAGATAAAATTACATTTAGCAGTTTCAGACAGGAAACATGGAACGATCGGGTTGTAGAGACAATGATATTTAACAGTTTCACACAAGCAGTCTGGAATGATAGAGCTGTAGAGACAATGACATATAGCAGTTTCAGACAGGAATTCTGGAAAGATAAAGTTGTAGAGACAATGACATTAAACAGTTTCAGACAAGAATCCTGGAATGATAAGGTTGTAGAGACCATGACATTCAGCAGTTTCAGACAGGAAGACTGGAATGATAGTGTTGTAGATACAATGGCATTTAACAGTTTCAGACAAGAAGCCTGCAATGATAGGGTTGTAGAGACAATGACATTTAACAATTTCTGACATGAAGCCTGGAATGATAGGTTTATAGAGACAATGACATTTAACAGTTTCAGACAAGAATCCTGGAATGATACGGTTGTAGAGATAATGACATTTAGGAGTTTCTGACAGGAAGCCTGGAATGATAGGTTGGTAGAGACAATGACATTTAACAGTTTCAGACAGGAAACCTGGAATGATAGAGTTGTAGAGAAAATGACATTTAGCAGTTTCAGACAGGAAGCCTGGAATGATAGCTTGGTAGAGACAATGACATTTAACAGTTTCAGACAGACAAGAAGCTTGCAATGATAGCGTTGTAGAGACAAGTACATTCGGCAGTTTCTGATAGGAAGCCTGGAATGATAGGGTAGTAGAGAAAATGACATTTAACAGTTTCAGACAAGAATCCTGGAATGATATGGTTGTAGAGATAATGACATTTACGAGTTTCTGAAAGGAAGCCTGGAATGATAGGTTGGTAGAGACAATGTCATTGAGCAGTTTCTGACATGAAGCCTGGAATGATAGGGTGATAGAGACAATGACATTTAACAGTTTCAGACAGGAAGCCTGGAATGATAGAGGTGTAGATAAAATTACATTTAGCAGTTTCAGACAGGAAACATGGAATGATCGGGTTTTAGAGACAATGACATTTAACAGTTTCCCACAAGCAGTCTGGAATGATAAAGCTGTAGAGACAAAGACATTTAGCAGTTTCAGACAGGAATTCTGGAAAGATAAAGTTGTAGAGACAATGACATTAAACAGTTTCAGACAAGAATCCTGGAATGATAAGGTTGTAGAGACCATGACATTCAGCAGTTTCAGACAGGAAGCCTGAAATGATAGGGTTGTAGTGACAATGACATTTAACAATTTCAGACAATAAGCATGGAATGATAGGGTTGTAGAGACAATACATTTAGCAGTTTCTGACAAGAAGACAGGAATGATAGTGTTGTAGAGACGATGGCATTTAACAGTTTCAGACATGAAGCCTGGAATGATAGGTTTATAGAGACAATGACATTTAACAGTTTCAGACAAGAATCCTGGAATGATAGGGTTGTAGAGATAATGACATTTAGGAGTTTCTGACAGGAAGCCTGGAATGATAGGTTGGTAGAGACAATGACATTTAACAGTTTCAGACAAGAATCTTGCAATGATAGCGTTGTAGAGACAAGGACATTCGGCAGTTTCTGATAGGAAGCCTGGAATGATAGGGTTGTGGAGACAATGTCATTTAGCAGTTTCCGACGAGAAGCCTGGAATGATAGTGTTGTAGAGACAATGAAATTTAACAGTTTCCGACGAGAAGCCTGGAATGATAGTGTTGTAGAGACAATGAAATTTAACAGTTTCAGACAAGAAGCCTGGAATGATAGGGTTCTTAAGACAATGACCTTTAACAGTTTCACACAAGCAGTCTGGAATGATAGGGCTGTAGAGACAATGGCATATATGAGTTTCAGCAAGGAATCATGTGACGACAAAGTTGTAGAGACAATGACATTTACCAGTTTCAGAAAAGAATCCTGGAATGAAAGGGTTATAGAGGAAATGACATGCAGCAGTTTCAGACAAGGAGCCTGGAATGATAAGGTTGTAGAGACAATGGCATTTAGGAGTTTCTGGCAGGAAGCCTGAAATGGTATGTTGGTAGAGACAATGACATTTAGCAGTTTTTGACAGGAAGCCTGTAATGATAGGTTTGTAGAGACAATGACATTTAGCAGTTTTTGACAGGAAGCCTGGAATGATAGGGTTGTAGAGACAAGGACTTTTAGGAGTTTCTGACAGGAAGCCTGTAATGATAGGGTTGTGGAGACAAAGATATTTTGCAGTTTTAGACAGGAAGCCTGGAATGATAGTGTTGTAGAGACAATGATATTTAGCAGTTTCAGACAAGAAGCCTGGAATAATAGGGTTGTAGAGACAATGATATTTAACAGTTTCACACAAGAAGCATGGAATGATAGGGGTCTTAAGAAAATGACATTTATCAATTGCAGACAGGAAGCCTGGAATGAGAAGGTGTAGAGAAATTGACATTAAGCAGTTTTAGAAAAGAAGCCTAGAATGATAGGGTTGTAGAGACCATGACATTTAGCAGTTTCAGACAAGAAGCCTGGAATGAAAGGGTTGTAGTGACAATGATATTTAACAGTTTCAGACAAGAAGAATGGAATGATAGGGTTGTCGAGACCATGACATTCAGCAGTTTCAGGCAAGGAGCTTGGAATGATACGGTTTTAGAGACAATGACATTTAACAGTTTCAGACAAGAATCCTGCAATGAGAGGATTGTTGAGACAATGACATTTAGGAGATTCTGACAGGAAGCGTGAAATGATAGGTTTGTAGAGACAATGACATTTAGGAGTTTCTGACAGGAAGCCTGAAATGATAGGTTGGTAGAGACAATGACATTCAACAGTTTGAGACAAGACGTCTGGAATGATAGGGTTGTAGAGACAAGGACATTTAGCAGTTTCTGATAGGAAGCCT
This sequence comes from Gigantidas platifrons, assembly GCA_002080005.1. Classification (NCBI taxonomy): domain Eukaryota; kingdom Metazoa; phylum Mollusca; class Bivalvia; order Mytilida; family Modiolidae; genus Gigantidas; species Gigantidas platifrons. Next base: position 26,272 of record MJUT01057837.1, read on the forward strand.
GGAATGATAGGGTTGTATAGACAATGACATTTAGCAGTTTCTGACTGGAAGCCTGTAATGATAGGTTTGTATAGCCAATGACATTCAACAGTTTGAGACAAGACGCCTGGAATGATAGGGTTGTAGAGACAAAGATTTTTAGAAGTTTCAATCAGGAAGCCTGGAATGATAGTGTTGTAGAGACAATGACATTTAACATATTCAGACAGGAAGCCTGGAATGATAGTGTTGTAGAAACAATGACATTTAGCAGTTTCAGACAAGAAGCCTGGCATAATAGGGTTGTAGAGACAATGATTTTTAACAGTTCAAGACAAGAAGCATGGAATGAAAGGGCTCATAAGACAATGCCATTTAGCAATTTCAGACAGGAAGCCTGGAATGAGAACGAGTAGAGACAATGACATTTAGTAGTTTCAGACAAGAAGCCTAGACTGATAGGGTAGTAGAGACAAGACATTTAGCAGTTCCAGACAAGAAGCCTGGAATGATAGGGTTGTAGTGACAATGATATTTAACAGTTTCAGACAAGAAGCATGAAATGATAGGGCTCTTAAGACAATGACATTTATCAATTTCAGACAGGAAGCCTGGAATGAGAAGGTGTAGAGACGATGACATTAAGCAGCTTCAGACAAGAAGCCTAGAATGATAAGGTTGTAGAGATCATCACATTTAGCAGTTTCAGACAAGAAGCCTAGAATGATAGGGTTGTAGTGACAATGACATTTAACAGTTTCAGACAAGAAACCTGCAATGAGAGGATTGTAGAGAAAATGACATTAATCAGTTTCAGACAGGAAGCCTGGAATGATTGGTTTGTAGAGATAATGACATTTAACAATTTCAGAAAAGAAGCCTTGAATGATAGGGTTGTAGAGGCAATGCCATTTATTAATTTCTGACATGAAGCCTGGAATGATAGGTTGATTGAGACAATGACAGTTTAACAGTTTCAGACAGGAAACCTGGAATGATAGAGGTGTAGAGAAAATGACATTTAGCAGTTTCAGACAGGAAACCTGGAATGATCGGTTTGTAGAGACAATCACATTTCACAGTTTTAGGGAAGAAGCATTGAATGATAGGGTAGTAGAGACAATGATTTTTAACAGTTCAAGACAAGAAGCATGGAATGAAAGGGCTCATAAGACAATGCCATTTAGCAATTTCAGACAGGAAGCCTGGAATGAGAACGAGTAGAGACAATGACATTTAGTAGTTTCAGACAAGAAGCCTAGACTGATAGGGTAGTAGAGACAATGACATTTAACAGTTTCAGACAAGAATCCTGGAATGATAGGGTTGTAGAGACAATAACATTTAACAGTTTCAGACAAGAACCCTGGAATGATAGGTTTGTAGAGACAATGTCATTTAACAGTCTCAGACAAGAATCCTGCAATGATAGGGTTGTAGAGATAATGACATTTACTAGTTTCTGAAAGGAAGCCTGGAATGATAGGTTGGTAGAGACAATGTCATTAAGCAGTTTCAGACAAGAAGCCTGCAATGCTAGGGTTGTAGAGACAATGACATTTAACAATTTCTGACATGAAGCCTGGAATGATAGGTTGATAGAGACAATGACATTTAGCTGTTTCAGACAGTAAACCTGGAATGATCGGGTTGTAGAGACAATGACATTTAACAGTTTCACACAAGCAGTCTGGAATGATAGAGCTGTAGAGACAATGACATATAGCAGTTTCAGAGAGGAATTCTGGAAAGATAAAGTTGTTGAGACAATGACATTTAAGAGTTTCAGACAAGAATCCTGGAATGATAGGGCTATAGAGACCATGACATTCAGGAGTTTCCGACAAGGAGCCTGGAATGATACTGTTTTAGAGACGATGACATTCAACAGTTTCAGACAAGAATGCTGCAATGAGAGGATTGTTGAGACAATGACATTTATGAGATTCTGACAGGAAGCCTGAAATGATAGGTTTGTAGAGACAATAATATTTAGGAGTTTCTGACAGGAAGCCTGAAATGATAGGTTGGTAGAGACAATGACATTTAACAGTTTCAGACAAGAAGCCTGCAATGATAACGTTGTAGAGACAAGGACATTTAGCAGTTTCTGATAGGAAACCTGGAATGATAGGGTGTAGAGACAATGACATTTAGCAGTTTCTGACTGGAAGCCTGTAATGATAGGTTTGAATAGCCAATGACATTCAACAGTTTGAGACAAGACTCCTGGAATGATAGGGTTGTAAAGACAAATAATTTTAGCAGTTTCAGACAGGAATCCTGGAATGATAGTGTTGTAGAGACAATGACATTTAACATATTCAGACAGGAAACCTGGAATGATAGGGTTGTAGAGACAAAGACATTTAGGAGTTTTAGACAGGAAGCCTGGAATGATAGGGTTGTAGTGACAATGACATTTAACACTTTCAGACAAGAAGCCTGCAATGAGAGGATTGTAGAGAAAATGACATTAATCAGTTTCAGACAGGAAGCATGGAATGATAGAGTTGTAGAGAAAATGACATTTAGCAGTTTCAGACAGGAAGCCTGAAATGATAGGGTTGTAGAAACATTGGCATTTAACAATTTCAGACAAGACGCATGGAATGATAGGGTTGTAGAGACAATACATTTAGCAGTTTCAGACATGAAGCCTGGAATGACAATGTTGTAGAGACAATGGCATTTAACAGTTTCAGACAAGAAGCCTGCAATGATAGGGTTGTAGAGGCAATGACATTTAACAATTTCTGACATGAAGCATGGAATGATAGGTTGATAGAGACAATGACATTTAGCAGTTTCAGACAGGAAACCTGGAATGATAGAGGTGTAGAGAAAATGACATTTAGCAGATTCTGACAGGAAACCTGGAATGATAGATTTTTAGAGACAATCACATTTCACAGTTTTAGGGAAGAAGCATTGAATGATAGGGTAGTAGAGACAATGACATTTAACAGTTTCAGAAAAGAATCCTGGAATGATAGGGTTGTAGAGATAATGACATTGAGGAGTTTCTGAAAGGAAGCCTGGAATGATAGGTTGGTAGAGACAATGTCATTGAGCAGTTTCAGACAAGAAGCCTGCAATGCTAGGGTTGTAGAGACAATGACATTTAACAATTTCTGACATGAAGCCTGGAATGATAGGTTGATAGAGACAATGATATTTAACAGTTTCAGACAGGAAGCCTGGAATGATCGGGTTGTAGAGACAATGACATTTAACAGTTTCACACAAGCAATCTGGAATGATAGGGTTGTAGAGACAATACATTTAGCAGTTTCAGAGAAGAAGCCTGGAATGACAATGTTGTAGAGACAATGGCATTTAACAGTTTCAGACAAGAAGCCTACAATGATAGGGTTGTAGAGGCAATGACATTTAACAATTTCTGGCATGAAGCATGGAATGATAGGTTGATAGAGACAATGACATTTAACAGTTTCAGACAGGAAACCTGGAATGATAGAGGTGTAGAGAAAATGACATTTAGCAGCTTCAGACAGGAAACCTGGAATGATCAATTTTTAGAGACAATCACATTTCACAGTTTTAGGGAAGAGGCATTGAATGATAGGGTAGTAGAGACAATGACATTTAACAGTTTCAGAAAAGAATCCTGGAATGATAGGGTTGTAGAGATAATGACATTGAGGAGTTTCTGAAAGGAAGCCTGGAATGATAGGTTGGTAGAGACAATGTCATTGAGCAGTTTCAGACAAGAAGCCTGCAATGCTAGGGTTGTAGAGACAATGACATTTAACAATTTCTGACATGAAGCCTGGAATGATAGGTTGATAGAGACAATGATATTTAACAGTTTCAGACAGGAAGCCTGGAATGATAGAGGTGTAGATAAAATTACATTTAACAGTTTCAGACAGGAAACCTGGAATGATCGGGTTGTAGAGACAATGACATTTAACAGTTTCACACAAGCAATCTGGAATGATAGGGTTGTAGAGACAATACATTTAGCAGTTTCAGACAAGAAGCCTGGAATGACAATGTTGTAGAGACAATGGCATTTAACAGTTTCAGACAAGAAGCCTGCAATGATAGGGTTGTAGAGGCAATGACATTTAACAATTTCTGGCATGAAGCATGGAATGATAGGTTGATAGAGACAATGACATTTAACAGTTTCAGACAGGAAACCTGGAAATATAGAGGTGTAGAGAAAATGACATTTAGCAGCTTCAGACAGGAAACCTGGAATGATCAATTTTTAGAGACAATCACATTTCACAGTTTTAGGGAAGAGGCATTGAATGATAGGGTAGTAGAGACAATGACATTTAACAGTTTCAGAAAAGAATCCTGGAATGATAGGGTTGTAGAGATAATGACATTGAGGAGTTTCTGAAAGGAACCCTGGAATGATAGGTTGGTAGAGACATTGTCATTGAGCAGTTTCAGACAAGAAGCCTGCAATGCTAGGGTTGTAGAGACAATGACATTTAACAATTTCTGACATGAAGCCTGGAATGATAGGTTGATAGAGACAATGACATTTAACAGTTTCAGACAGGAAGCCTGGAATGATAGAGGTGTAGATAAAATTACATTTAGCAGTTTCAGACAGGAAACCTGGAATGATCGGGTTGTAGAGACAATGGCATTTAACAGTTTCACACAAGCAATCTGGAATGATAGAGCTGTATAGCCAATGACATTCAACAGTTTGAGACAAGATGCTTGGAATGATAGGGTTGTAGAGACAAAGACATTTAACATATTCAGACAGGAAGCCTGGAATGATAGGGTTGTAGAAACAAGACATTTAGGAGTTTTAGACAGGAAGCCTGGAATGAGAACGTGTTGTAGAAACAATGACATTTAGCAGTTTCAGACAAGAAGCCTGGAATAATAGGGTTGTAGAGACAATGATATTTAACAGTTTCAGACAAGAATCATAGAATGAAAGGGCTCATAAGACAATTTAATTTTGCAATTTCAGACAGGAAGCCTGGAATGAGAACTTGTAGAGACCATGGCATTCAGCAGTTTCAGACAAGGAGCCTGGAATTATAAGGTTTTAGAGACAATAACATTTAATAGTTTCAGACAAAAATCCTGCAATGAGAGGATTGTAGAGAAAATGATATTTAGGAGTTTCTGACAGGAAGCCTGTAATGATAGGTTTG
>MJUT01057837.1:31691-44223 GCA_002080005.1 Gigantidas platifrons
GAAGCCTGGAATGATAGGGTTGTAGAGACAATGATATTTTAACAGTTTCAGACAAAAAGTCTGGAATGATAAGGTTGTAGAGACAATGGCATTTAGCAGTTTCAGACAAGAAGCATAGAATGATAGTGTTATAGAGACAATGATATTTAACAATTTCAGACAAGAACCCTGGAATCATAGGGTTGTAGAAACAATGACATTTAGCAGTTTCAGAAAAGAAGCCTGGAATAATAGGGTTGTAGAGACAATGATATTTAACAGTTTCAGACAAGAAGCATGGAATGATAGGGCTCATAAGACAATTTCATTTTGCAATTTCAGACAGGAAGCCTGGAATGAGAACTTGTAGAGACAATGACATTTAACAGTTTCAGACAAGAAGCCTGCAATGATAGCGTTGTAGAGACAAGGACATTTAGCAGTTTCTGATAAGAATCCTGGAATGATAGGGTTGTAGAGACAATGACATTTAGCAGTTCTGACTGGAAGCCTGTAATGATAGATTTGTATAGCCAATGACATTCAACACTTTGAGACAAGATGCCTGGAATGATAGGGTTGTAGAGACAAAGACATGTAACATATTCAGACAGGAAGCATGGAATGATATGGTTGTAGAGACAAAGACATTAAAGAGTTTTAGAGAGGAAGCCTGGAATGAGAACGTGTTGTAGAAACAATGACATTTAGCAGTTTCAGACAAGAAGCCTGGAATAATAGGGTTGTAGAGACAATGATATTTAACAGTTTCAGACAAGAAGCATAGAATGATAGGGCTCATAAGACAATTTCATTTTGCAATTTCAGACAGGAAGCCTGGAATGAGAACTTGTAGAGACCATGGCATTCAGCAGTTTCAGACAAGGAGCCTGGAATTATAAGGTTTTAGAGACAATAACATTTAATAGTTTCAGACAAGAATCCTGCAATGAGAGGATTGTAGAGAAAATGATATTTAGGGGTTTCTGACAGGAAGCCTGTAATGATAGGTTTGCATAGCCAATGACATTTAACAGTTTCAGACAAGACGCCTGGAATGATAGGGTTGTAGAGACAAAGACATTTAGCAGTTTCAGACAGGAAGCCTGGAATGCTAGTGTTGTAGAGACAATAAACTTTAACATATTCAGACAGGAAGCCTGGAATGATAGGGTTGTAGAGACAAATACATTTAGCAGTTTTAGACAGGAATCCTGGAATAATAGGGCTCTTAAGACAATGACATTTAGCAATTTCAGACAAGAAGCCTGGAATGAGAAGGTGTAGAGACAATGACATTTAGCAGTTTCAGACAAGAAGCCTGGAATGATAGGGTTGTAGAGACAATGATATTTTAACAGTTTCAGACAAAAAGTCTGGAATGATAAGGTTGTAGAGACAATGGCATTTAGCAGTTTCAGACAAGAAGCCTAGAATGATAGTGTTATAGAGACAATGATATTTAACAATTTCAGACAAAAACCCTGGAATCATAGGGTTGTAGAAACAATGACATTTAGCAGTTTCAGAAGAGAAGCCTGGAATAATAGGGTTGTAGAGACAATGATATTTAACAGTTTCAGACAAGAAGCATGGAATGATAGGGCTCATAAGACAATTTCATTTTGCAATTTCAGACAGGAAGCCAGGAATGAGAACTTGTAGAGACAATGCCATTTAGTAGTTTCAGACAAGAAGCCTAAAATGATAGGGTTGTAGAGACCATGACATTTAGCAGTTTCAGACAAGAAGCCTGAAATGATAGGGTTGTAGAGACATTGCCATTTAACAATTTCAGACATGAAGCATGGAATGATAGCGTTGTAGAGACAATGGCATTTAACAATTTCTTACATGAAGCCTGGAATAATAGGTTTATAGAGACAATTACATTTAACAGTTTCAGACAGGAAGCCTGGAATGATAGAGGTGTAGAGAAAATGACATTTAGCAGTTTCAGAGAGGAAACATGGAATGATCGGATTGTAGAGACAATCACATTGCACTGTTTTAGAGAAGAAGGCTTGAATGATAGGGTAGTAGAGGAAATGACATTTAACAGTTTCACACAAAAATCCTGGAATGATAGGGTTGTAGAGACAATGACATTTAACAGTTTCAGACAAGAATCTTGGAATGATAGGGCTGTAGAGATAATGACATTTAGGAGTGTCTGACAGGAAGCCTGAAATGATAGGTTGGTAGAGACAATGACATTTAACAGTTTCAGACAAGAAGCCTGCAATGATAGCGTTGTAGAGACAAGGACATTTAGCAGTTTCTGATAGGAAACCTGGAATGATAGGGTTGTAGAGACAATGACATTTAGCAGTTTCTGACTGGAAGCCTGTAATGATAGATTTGTATAGCCAATGACATTCAACAGTTTGTGACAAGATGCCTGGAATGATAGGGTTGTAGAGACAAAGACATTTAACATATTCAGACAGGAAGCCTGGAATGATATGGTTGTAGAGACAAAGACATTTAGGAGTTTTAGACAGGAAGCCTGGAATGAGAACGTGTTGTAGAAACAATGACATTTAGCAGTTCCAGACAAGAAGCCTGGAATAATAGGGTTGTAGAGACGATGATATTTAACAGTTTCAGACAAGAAGCATAGAATGATAGGGCTCATAAGACAATTTCATTTTGCAATTTCAGACAGGAAGCCTGGAATGAGAACTTGTAGAGACCATGGCATTCAGCAGTTTCAGACAAGGAGCCTGGAATTATAAGGTTTTAGAGACAATAACATTTAATAGTTTCAGACAAGAATCCTGCCATGAGAGGATTGTAGAGAAAATGATATTTAGGAGTTTCTGACAGGAAGCCTGTAATGATAGGTTTGTATAGCCAATGACATTTAACAGTTTCAGACAAGACGCCTGGAATGGTAGGGTTGTAGAGACAAATACATTTAGCAGTTTCAGACAGGAAGCCTGGAATGCTAGTGTTGTAGAGACAATGAACTTTAACATATTCAGACAGGAAGCCTGGAATGATAGGGTTGTAGAGACAAATACATTTAGCAGTTTTAGACAGGAATCCTGGAATAATAGGGCTCTTAAGACAATGACATTTAGCAATTTCAGACAAGAAGCCTGGAATGAGAAGGTGTAGAGACAATGTCATTTAGCAGTTTCAGACAAGAAGCCTGGAATGATAGGGTTGTAGAGACAATGATATTTTAACAGTTTCAGACAAAAAATCTGGAATGATAAGGTTGTAGAGACTATGGCATTTAGCAGTTTCAGACAAGAAGCCTAGAATGATAGTGTTATAGAGACAATGATATTTAACAATTTCAGACAAGAACCCTGGAATCATAGGGTTGTAGAAACAATGACATTTAGCAGTTTCTGACAAGACGCCTGGAATGATAGGGTTGTAGAGACAAATACATTTGGCAGTTTCAGACAGGAAGCCTGGAATGCTAGTGTTGTAGAGACAATGAACTTTAACATATTCAGACAGGAAGCCTGGAATGATAGGGTTTGTAGAGACAAATACATTTAGCAGTTTTAGACAGGAATCCTGGAATAACAGGGCTCTTAAGACAATGACATTTAGCAGTTTCAGACAAGAAGCATGGAATAATAGGGCTCATAAGACAATTTCATTTTGCAATTTCAGACAGGAAACCTGGAATGAGAACTTGTAGAGACAATGACATTTAACAGTTTCAGACAAGAAGCCTGCAATGATAGCGTTGTAGAGACAAGGACATTTAGCAGTTTCTGATAAGAAGCCTGGAATGATAGGGTTGTAGAGACAATGACATTTAGCAGTTTCTGACTGGAAGCCTGTAATGATAGATTTGTATAGCCAATGACATTCAAAAGTTTGAGACAAGATGCCTGGAATGATAGGGTTGTAGAGACAAAGACATTTAACATATTCAGACAGGAAGCATGGAATGATAGGGTTGTAGAAACAAAGACATTTAGGAGTTTTAGACAGGAAGCCTGGAATGAGAACGTGTTGTAGAAACAATGACATTTAGCAGTTTCAGACAAGAAGCATGGAATAATAGGGTTGTAGAGACAATGATATTTAACAGTTTCAGACAAGAAGCATAGAATGATAGGGCTCATAAGACAATTTCATTTTGCAATTTCAGACCTGAAGCCTGGAATGAGAACTTGTAGAGACCATGGCATTCAGCAGTTTCAGACAAGGAGCCTGGAATTATAAGGTTTTAGAGACAATAACATTTAATAGTTTCAGACAAGAATCCTGCAATGAGAGGATTGTAGAGAAAATGATATTTAGGAGTTTCTGACAGGAAGCCTGTAATGATAGGTTTGTATAGCCAATGACATTTAACAGTTTCAGACAAGACGCCTGGAATGATAGGGTTGTAGAGACAATGACATTTAGCAATTTCAGACAAGAAGCCTGGAGTGAGAAGGTGTAGAGACAATGACATTTAGCAGTTTCAGACAAGAAGCCTGGAATGAGAGGATTGTAGAGAAAATGATATTTAGGAGTTTCTGACAGGAAGCCTGAAATGATAGGTTGGTAGAGACAATGACATTTAACAGTTTCAGACAAGAAGCCTGCAATGATAGCGTTGTAGAGACAAGGACATTTAGCAGTTTCTGATAGGAAGCCTGGAATGATAGGGTTGTAGAGACAATGACATTTAGCAGTTTCTGACTGGAAGCCTGTAATGATAGATTTGTATAGCCAATGACATTCAACAGTTTGAGACAAGATGCCTGGAATGATAGGGTTGTAGAGACAAAGACATTTAACATATTCAGACAGGAACCCTGGAATGATAGGGTTGTAGAGACAAAGACATTTAGGAGTTTTAGAGAGGAAGCCTGGAATGAGAACGTGTTGTAGAAACAATGACATTTAGCAGTTTCAGACAAGAAGCCTGGAATAATAGGGTTGTAGAGACAATGATATTTAACAGTTTCAGACAAGAATCATAGAATGATAGGGCTCATAAGACAATTTCATTTTGCAATTTCAGACAGGAAGCCTGGAATGAGAACTTGTAGAGACCATGGCATTCAGCAGTTTCAGACAAGGAGCCTGGAATTATAAGGTTTTAGAGACAATAACATTTAATAGTTTCAGACAAGAATCCTGCAATGAGAGGATTGTAGAGAAAATGATATTTAGGAGTTTCTGACAGGAAGCCTGTAATGATAGGTTTGTATAGCCAATGACATTTAACAGTTTCAGACAAGACGCCTGGAATGATAGGGTTGTAGAGACAATGACATTTAGCAATTTCAGACAAGAAGCCTGGAGTGAGAAGGTGTAGAGACAATGACATTTAGCAGTTTCAGACAAGAAGCCTGGAATGATAGGGTTGTAGAGACAATGATATTTTAACAGTTTCAGACAAAAAGTCTGGAATGATAAGGTTGTAGAGACAATGGCATTTAGCAGTTTCAGACAAGAAGCCTAGAATAATAGTGTTATAGAGACAATGATATTTAACAATTTCAGACAAAAACCCTTGAATCATAGGGTTGTAGAAACAATGACATTTGGCAGTTTCAGAAAAGAAGCCTGGAATAATAGGGTTGTAGAGACAATGATATTTAACAGTTTCAGACAAGAAGCATGGAATGATAGGGCTCATAAGACAATTTCATTTTGCAATTTCAGGCAGGAAGCCTGGAATGAGAACTTGTAGAGAAAATGACATTTAGTAGTTTAAGACAAGAAGCCTAGAATGATAGGGTTGTAGAGACCATGACATTTAGCAGTTTCAGACAAGAAGCCTGAAATGATAGGGATGTAGAGACATTGCCATTTAACAATTTCAGACAAGAAGCATGGAATGATAGCGTTGTAGAGACAATACATTTAGCAGTTTCTGACAAGAAGCCTGGAATGATAGTGTTGTAGAGACAATGGCATTTAACAATTTCTGACATGAAGCCTGGAATAAAAGGTTTATAGAGACAATTACATTTAACAGTTTCAGACAGGACGCCTGGAATGATAGAGGTGTAGAGAAAATGACATTTTGCAGTTTCAGACAGGAAACATGGAATGATCGAATTGTAGAGACAATCACATTTCATTGTTTTAGAGAAGAAGGCTTGAATGATAGGGTAGTAGAGAAAATGACATTTAACAGTTTCACACAAACATCCTGGAATGATAGGGTTGTAGAGACAATGACATTTAACAGTTTCAAACAAGAATCTTGGAATGATAGGGCTGTAGAGATAATGACATTTAGGAGTTTCTGACAGGAAGCCTGGAATGATAGGCTGGTAAAGACAATGACATTGAACAGTTTCAGACAAGAAGCCTGGAATGATAGGATTGTAGAGACAATGATATTTTACAGTTTCGGACAAGTAGCCTGGAATGATAGTGTTGTAGAAACAATGATGTTTTACAGTTTCAGAAAAGAAGCATGGAATGATAGGGTTCTTAAGATAATGACATTTAGCAATTTCAGACAGGAAGCCTGGAATTAAAGTGACATTTAAATGTTTCACACAAGCAGTCTGGAATGATAGGGCTGTAGAGACAATGACATATAGCAGTTTCAGACAGGAATCCTGGAATGCTAAAGTTGTAGAGACAATGACATTTAACAGCTTCAGACAAGTATCCTGGAATTATAGGGTTGTAGAGACCATGACATTCAGCAGTTTCAGACAAGGAGACTGGAATTATAAGGTTTTAGAGACAATTACATTTAACATTTTCAGACAAGAAGCTTGCAATGAGAGGATTGTAGAGACATTGACATTTTGCAGTTGTTGACAGGAAGCCTGGAAATATAGGTTTGTAGAGACAATGACATTTAACAGTTTCAGACAAGAAGCCTAGAATGAGAGGGTTGTAGAGACACTGATATTTTACATTTTCAAACAAAAAGCCTGGAATGATAGTCTTGTAGAGACAATGACATTTAACAGTTTTAGACAAGAAGCCTGGAATGATAGGGTTGGAGAGACAATGCCATTTAGCAGATTCTGACAGGAAGCCTGTAATGATAGGTTTGTAGAGCCAATGTCATTTAACAGTTTCAGACAAGACGCCTGGAATGATAGGGTTGTATAGACAATGACATTTAGTAGTTTCAGACATAAAGCCTGGAATAATAGGGTTGTAGAGACAATGATATTTAATAGTTTCAGACAAGAAGCATGGAATGATAGGGTTGTAGAGACAATGACATTTAGCAGTTTCTGACAGGAAGCCTGGAATGATAGGTTTGTATAGCCAATGACATTTAACAGTTTCAGACAAGACGCTTGGAATGATAGGGTTGTAGAGACAAAGACATTTAGCAGTTTCAGACAGGAAGCCTGGAATGCTAGTGTTGTAGAGACAATGAACGGTAACATATTCAGACAGGAAGCCTGGAATGATAGGGTTGTAGAGACAAATACATTTAGCAGTATTAGACAGGAATCCTGGAATAATAGGGCTCTTAAGACAATGACATTTAGCAATTTCAGACAGGAATCCTGGAATGAGAAGGTGTAGAGACAATGACATTTAGCAGTTTCAGACAAGAAGCCTAGAATGATAGTGTTATAGAGACAATGATATTTAACAATTTCAGACAAGAACCCTGGAATCATAGGGTTGTAGAGACAATGGCATTTAACAGTTTCAGACAAGAAGCCAAGACCCGGCGCCACAAAACTAAAATATTCTGAGAATAAAAATATTCTCAGAATGAAAATGTTTACTCAGTTGAGAATAAATCTTTTTTTCCACGCCACAAAACTTTTTTCTCAGATTTGAGAACGTTCTCAGTTGAGTAAAGAAAAATTCAACTACGTAAGTGGCATTCTTCTTCTTGTCCGGTATATCCCTCTTTTATGTTGAGGAGAACCACTATCATGTTGATTACAAATATTTCAATACTATAAAACACAATAAAAGACTATATATACAAACAAAAGGGGGAGATTCTTCAGTGCACATTTTGGAACTCTCCTGTGTGGAACATAAAGAAGAACTAGTAAACATCGGGAAAAGTACGGGTGTTTTGATGTAAGTTGTCAAATTATCGTCTGTTTAACACATTGCATTATACATATGGACACTAAAGGGAAAAGTAGGTCCATCTGGACCTTGGACGAAGAAATGCTGCTTATTGAGCAATCAAAATTAAAAGATGAGGAACTGTGTGGAAAACTGATGGCAGATACCACTGGCATCAGAAATAAACTCTATCGTGGGTCGCCTAAACCGATATTTCTCAATAAATCATTATATGCCATGGTTTCTAAGGAATTACTTCTATCTCTGTATACCCTACGCCTTGGAATAATGCATTTCTTTCTTTTCTTTCATCTTGACATCATCCTGGATGTTGAGTTAATTACTTAAGCATGGTTTAAGCCATTCTTAAATATTTAAGAATATTCTCAAGCTGAGTACAAACATTTTCCTCAAATAGTTTTGTGGCGGTCAATTTTTCTCAGAATACAAATTTAAGAATATTCTCAAGCTGAGTACACAATTTGTACTCAAATAGTTTTGTGGCGCCGGGGCCTGGAATGATAGGGTTGTAGAGACAATGATATTTTAACAGTTTCAGACAAAAAGTCAGGAATGATAAGTTTGTAGAGACAATTACATTTAACAGTTTCAGACAAGAAGCCTGGAATGATAAAGTTGTAGAGACAATTACATTTAACATTTTCAGACAAGAAGCTTGCAATGAGAGGTTTGTAGAGACAATTACATTTTGCAGTTGTTGACAGGAAGCATGGAAATATAGGTTGGTAGACACAATGACATTTAACAGTTACAGACAAGAAGCCTAGAATGAGAGGGTTGTAGAGACACTGATATTTTACAGTTTCAGACAAGAAGCCTGGAATGATAGTCTTGTAGAGACAATGACATTTAACAGTTTTAGACAAGAAGCCTGGAATGATAGGGTTGGAGAGACAATGACATTTAGCAGATTCTGACAGGAAGCCTGTAATGATAGGTTTGTAGAGCCAATGTCATTTAACAGTTTCAGACAAGACGCCTGGAATGATAGGGTTGTATAGACAATGACATTTAGTAGTTTCAGACATAAAGCATGGAATAATAGGGTTGTAGAGACAATAATATTTAACAGTTTCAGACAAGAAGCATGGAATGATAGGGCTCTTAAGACAATGACATTTAGCAATTTCAGACAGGAAGCATGGAATGATAGGGTTGTAGAGAAAATGACATTTAGCAGTTTCTGACAGGAAGCCTGGAATGATAGGTTTGTATATCCAATGCCATTTAACAGTTTCAGACAAGACCCCTGGAATGATAGGGTTGTAGAGACAAAGACATTTAGCAGTTTCAGACAGGAAGCCTGGAATGCTAGTGTTGTAGAGACAATGAACGTTAACATATTCAGACAGGAAGCCTGGAATGATAGTGTTGTAGAGACAAATACATTTAGCAGTATTAGACAGGAATCCTGGAATAATAGGGCTCTTAAGACAATGACATTTAGCAATTTCAGACAGGGAGCCTGGAATGAGAAGGTGTAGAGACAATGACATTTAGCAGTTTCAGACAAGAAGCCTGGAATGATAGGGTTGTAGAGACAATGATATTTTAACAGTTTCAGACAAAAAGTCTGGAATGATAAGGTTGTAGAGACAATGGCATTTAGCAGTTTCAGACAAGAAGCCTAGAATGATAGTGTTATAGAGACAATGATATTTAACAATTTCAGACAAGAACCCTGGAATCATAGGGTTGTAGAGACAATGGCATTTAACAGTTTTAGACAAGAAGCCTGGAATGATAGGGTTGGAGAGACAATGACATTTAGCAGATTCTGACAGGAAGCCTGTAATGATAGGTTTGTAGAGCCAATGTCATTTAACAGTTTCAGACAAGACGCCTGGAATGATAGGGTTGTATAGACAATGACATTTAGTAGTTTCATACATAAAGCCTGGAATAATAAGGTTGTAGAGACAATGATATTTAACAGTTTCAGACAAGAAGCATGGAATGATAGGGCTCTTAAGACAATGACATTTAGCAATTTCAGACAGGAAGCATGGAATGATAGGGTTGTAGAGACAATGACATTTAGCAGTTTCTGACAGGAAGCCTGGAATGATAGGTTTGTATATCCAATGCCATTTAACAGTTGCAGACAAGACCCCTGGAATGATAGGGTTGTAGAGACAAAGACATTTAGCAGTTTCAGACAGGAAGCCTGGAATGATAGTGTTATAGAGACAATGATATTTAACAATTTCAGACAAGAACCCTGGAATCATAGGGTTGTAGAGACAATGGCATTTAACAGTTTCAGACAAGAAGCCAGGCTCCGGCGCCACAAAACTAAAATATTCTGAGAATAAAAATATTCTCAGAATGAAAATGTTTACTCAGTTGAGAATAAATCTTCTTTTCCACGCCAAAAAACTTTTTTCTCAGATTTGAGAACGTTCTCAGTTGAGTAAAACAAAATTCAACTACGTAAGTGGCATTCTTCTTCTTGTCCGGTATATCCCTCTTTTATGTTGAGGAGAACCACTATCATGTTGATTACAAATATTTCAATACTATAAAACACAATAAAAGACTATATATACAAACAAAAGTGGGAGTTTCTTCAGTGCACATTGTGGAACTATCCTGTGTGGAACATAAAGAAGAACTAGTAAACATCGGGAAAAGTACGGGTGTTTTGATGTAAGTTGTCAAATTATCGTCTTTTTAACACATTGCATTATAAATATTGACACTAAAGGGAAAAGTAGGTACATCTGGACCTTGGACGAAGAAATGCTGCTTATTGAGCAATCAAAATTAAAAGATGAGGAACTGTGTGGAAAACTGATGGCAGATACCACTGGCATCAGAAATAAACTCTATCGTGGGTCGCCTAAACCGATATTTCTCAATAAATCATTATATGTCATGGTTTCTAAGGAATTACTTCTATCTCTGTATACCCTACGCCTTGGAATTATTGCATTTCTTTCTTTTCTTTCATCTTGACATCATCTTGGATGTTGAGTTAATTACTTAAGCATGGTTTAAGCCATTCTTAAATATTTAAGAATATTCTCAAGCTGAGTACAAACATTTTGCTCAAATAGTTTTGTGGCGGTCTATTTTTCTCAGAATACAAAATTTAAGAATATTCTCAAGCTGAGTACACAATTTGTACTCAAATAGTTTTGTGGCGCCGGGGTCTGGAATGATAGCGTTGTAGAGACAATGATATTTTAACAGTTTCAGACAAAAAGTCAGGAATGATAAGGTTGTAGAGACAATTACATTTAACAGTTTCAGACAAGAAGCCTGAAATGATAAAGTTGTAGAGACAATTACATTTAACATTTTCATACAAGAAGCTTGCAATGAGAGGATTGTCGAGACAATCACATCTTGCAGTTGTTGACAGGAAACCTGGAAATATAGGTTGGTAGAGACAATGACATTTAACAGTTTCAGACAAGAAGCCTAGAATGAGAGGGTTGTAGAGACACTTATATTTTACAGTTTCAGACAAGACGCCTGGAATGATAGGGTTGTATAGACAATGACATTTAGTAGTTTCAGACATAAAGCCTGGAATAATAGGGTTGTAGAGACAATGATATTTAACAGTTTCAGACAAGAAGCATGGAATGATAGGGCTCTTAAGACAATGACATTTAGCCATTTCAGACAGGAAGCCTGGAATGAGAAGGTTGTAGAGACAATGTCATTTAGCAGTTTCAGACAAGAAGCCTATAATGATAGGGTTGTAGAGACAATGATATTTAACAATTTCAGACAAGAAGCATGGAATGATAGAGTTGTAGAGACAATGACATTTAGCAGTTTCTGACAGGAAGCCTGGAATGATAGGTTTATAGAGATAATGACATTTAACATTTTCAGAAAAGAAGCCTGGAATGATAGGGTTGTAGAGACAATGATATTTAACAGTTTCAGACAAGAATCATGCAATCAGAGGATTGTAGAGAAAATTACTTTAATCAGTTTCAGACAGGAAGCCTGGAATGATAGGGTTGTAGAGACAATGACATTTAACAGTTTCAGACAAGAAGCCTGGAATGATAGGGTTGTAGAGAAAATGCTATTTTAGAGTTTCCGAGAAGAGGCATGGAATGATAGGGTTCTTAAGACAATGACATTTAGCAATTTCAGACAGGAAGCCTGAATGAGAAGGTTGTAGAGACAATGACATTTGAGAGTTTCAGACAAGAAGCCTGGAATGCTAGGGTTGTAGAGACAATGACATTTTACAGTTTCAGACAAAAATCCTGGAATGATAGGTTGTAGAGACCATGACATGCAGCAGTTTCAGCCAATAAGCCTGGAATGATAAGGTTGTAGAGACAATCACATTTAGGAGTTTCTGACAGGAATCCTGAAATGATAGGGTTCTAGAGACAATGACATTTAGCAGTTTCTGACAGGAAGCCTGGAATGATAGGTTTGTATAGCCAATAACATTTTACAGTTTCAGACAAGACGCCTGGAATAATAGGGTTGTAGAGACAATGCCATTCAGCAGTTTCAGACAAGAAGCCTAGAATGATAGGGTTGTAGTGACAATGATATTTAGCAG
>MJUT01057837.1:45312-70437 GCA_002080005.1 Gigantidas platifrons
AATGATAGGGTTGTAGAGACAATGACATTTAACAATTTCTGATATGAAGTCTGGAATGATAGGTTTATAGAGACAATGACATTTAACAGTTTCAGACAAGAAGCTTGCAATGATAGTGTTGGTAGAGACAATGACATTGGACAGTTTCAGACAAGTAGCCTGGAATGATAGGGTTGTAGAGACAATGACATATAACTGTTTTTGACAAGAAGCCTAGAATGATAGTGTTGGTAGAGACAATGACATTGGACAGTTTCAGACAAGTAGCCTGGAATGATAGGGTTGTAGAGACAATGACATATAACAGTTTCAGACAAGAAGCCTGGAATGATAGTCTTGTAGAGACAATGATATTTAACAGTTTCAGAAAAGAAGCCTGGAATGATAGGGTTGTATAGACAATGATATTCAACAGTTGCAGAGAAG
This sequence comes from Gigantidas platifrons, assembly GCA_002080005.1. Taxonomy (NCBI): domain Eukaryota; kingdom Metazoa; phylum Mollusca; class Bivalvia; order Mytilida; family Modiolidae; genus Gigantidas; species Gigantidas platifrons. The sequence continues at coordinate 45,739 of MJUT01057837.1, forward strand.
AGGCATGGAATGATAGGGTTGTTAAGACAATGACATTTAGCAATTTCAGACAGGAAGTCTGGAATGAGAAGGTTGTAGAGAAAATGACATTTCAGAGTTTCAGACAAGAAGCCTGGAATGATAGGGTTGTAGAGACAATGACATTTATCAGTTTCAGAAAAGAAGCCTGGAATGATAGGGTTGTAGAGACAATGATATTTAACAGTTTCAGATAAGAAACCTGGAATGATAGTGTTGTAGAGACAATGGCATTTAACAGATTCAGACAAGAAGCCTGCAATGAAAGGGTTGTAGAGACAATGACATTTATCAGTTTCAGAAAAGAAGCCTGGAATGATAGGGTTGTAGAGACAATGATATTTAACAGTTTCAGACAAGAAACCTGGAATGATAGTGTTGTAGAGACAATGGCATTTAACAGGTTCAGACAAGAAGCCTGCAATGATAGGGTTGTAGAGACAATGCCATTTAACAATTTCTGATATGAAATCTGGAATGATAAGTTTATAGAGACAATGATATTTAACAGTTTCAGACAGGAAACCTGGAATGATCGGTTTGTAGAGACAATCACATTTCACAGTTTTAGGGAAGAAGCATTGAATGATAGTGTAGTAGAGACAATGTCATTTAACAGTTTCAGACAAGAAGCCTGGAATGATAGGGTTGTAGAGACAATGCTATTTTAGAGTTTCCGAGAAGAGGCATGGAATGATAGGGTTCTTAAGACAATGACATTTAGCAATTTCAGACAGGATGCCTGGAATGAGAAGGTTGTAGAGACAATGACATTTGAGAGTTTCAGACAAGAAGCCTGGAATGCTAGGGTTGTAGAGACAATGACATTTTACAGTTTCAGACAAAAATCCTGGAATGATAGGTTGTAGAGACCATGACATGCAGCAGTTTCAGCCAAGGAGCCTGGAATGATAAGGTTGTAGAGACAATCACATTTAGGTGTTTCTGACAGGAAGCCTGAAATGATAGGGTTCTAGAGACAATGACATTTAGCAGTTTCTGACAGGAAGCCTGTAATGATAGGTTTGTATAGCCAATAACATTTTACAGTTTCAGACAAGACGCCTGGAATAATAGGGTTGTAGATACAATGACATTCAGCAGTTTCAGACAAGAAGCCTAGAATGATAGGGTTGTAGTGACAATGATATTTAGCAGTTTCAGACATGAACCATGGAATGATAGGGTTGTATAGACAAATACATTTAGCATTTTCTGACAGGAAGCCTGGTTTGTAGAAATAATGACATTTATCAGTTTCAGAAAAGAAGCCTGGAATAATAGGGTTGTAGAGACAATGATATTTAACAGTTTCAGACAAGAAGCATGCAATCAGAGGATTGTAGAGAAAATTACTTTAATCAGTTTCAGACAGGAAGCCTGGAATGATAGAGTTGTAGAGAAAATTATATTTAGCAGTTTCAGTCATGAACCATGGAATGATAGGGTTGTAGAGACAATGACATTTAGCATTTTCTGACAGTAAGCCTGGTTTGTAGAGATAATGACATTTATCAGTTTCAGAAAAGAAGCCTGGAATGATAGGGTTGTAGAGACAATGATATTTAACAGTTTCAGACAAGAAACCTGGAATGATAGTGTTGTACAGACAATGGCATTTAACAGTTTCAGACAAGAAGCCTGCAATGATAGGGTTGTAGAGACAATGACATTTAACAATTTCTGATATGAAGTCTGGAATGATAGGTTTATAGAGACAATGACATTTAACAGTTTCAGACAGGGAACCTGGAATGATAGAGTTGTAGAGACAATGACATATAACTGTTTTTGACAAGAAGCCTGGAATGATAGTGTTGGTAGAGACAATGACATTGGACAGTTTCAGACAAGTAGCCTGGAATGATAGTGTTGTAGAGACAATGACATATAACAGTTTCAGACAAGAAGCCTGGAATGATAGTCTTGTAGAGACAATGATATTTAACAGTTTCAGAAAAGAATCCTGCAATGATAGGGTTGTAGAGATAATGACATTTACGAGTTTCTGAAAGGAAGCCTGGAATGATAGGTTGGTAGAGACAATGTCATTGAGCAGCTTCAGACAAGAAGCCTGCAATGCTAGGGTTGTAGAGACAATGACATTTAACAATTTCTGACATGAAGCCTGGAATGATAGGTTGATAGAGACAATGACATTTAGCTGTTTCAGACAGGAAACCTGGAATGATCGGGTTGTAGAGACAATGACATTTAACAGTTTCACACAAGCAGTCTGGAATGATAGAGCTGTAGAGACAATGACATATAGCAGTTTCAGACAGGAATTCTGGAAAGATAAAGTTGTAGAGACAATGACATTTAACAGTTTCAGACAAGAATCCCGGAATGATAGGTTTGTAGAGACCATGACATTCAGCAGTTTCAGACAAGGAGCCTGGAATTATACTGTTTTAGAGACAATGGCATTCAACAGTTTCAGACAAGAATCCTGCAATGAGAGGATTGTTGAGACAATGATATTTAAGATATTCTGACAGGAAGCCTGAAATGATAGGTTTGTAGAGACAATGACATTTAGGAGTTTCTGACAGGAAGCCTGAAATGATAGGTTGGTAGAGACAATGACATTTAACAGTTTCAGACAAGAAGCCTGCAATGATAGCGTTGTAGAGACAAGGACATATAGCAGTTTCTGATAGGAAACCTGGAATGATAGGGTTGTAGAGACAATGACATTTAGCAGTTTCTGACTGGAATCCTGTTATGATAGGTTTGTATAGCCAATGACATTCAACAATTTGAGACAAGACGCCTGGAATGATAGGTGTAGAGACAATACATTTAGCAATTTCAGACAAGAAGCCTGGAATGACAATGTTGTAGAGACAATTGCATTTAACAGTTTCAGACAAGAAGCCTGCAATGATAGGGTTGTAGTAGCAATGACATTAAACAATTTTTGACATGAAGCCTGGATTGATAGGTTGATAGAGACAATGACATTTAACAGTTTCAGACAGGAAACCTGGAATGATAGAGGTGTAGAGAAAATGACATTTAGCAGTTTCAGACAGGAAACCTGGAATGATCGATTTGTAGAGACAATCACATTTCACAGTTTTAGGGAAGAAGCATTGAATGATAGGATAGTAGAGACAATGACATTTAACAGTTTCAGACAAGAATCCAGGAATGAAAGGGTTGTAGAGACAATGACATTTAACATTTTCAGACAAGAATCCTGGAATGATAGGTTTGTAGAGATAATGACATTTAGGAGTTTCTGAAAGGAAGCCTGGAATGATAGGTTGGTAGAGACAATGTCATTGAGTAGCTTCAGACAAGAAGCCTGCAATGCTAGGGTTGCAGAGACAATGACATTTAACAATTTCTGACATGAAGCCTGGAATGATAGGTTGATAGACACAATGACATTTAGGTGTTTCAGACAGGAAACCTGGAATGATCGGGTTGTAGAGACAATGACATTTAACAGTTTCACACAAGCAGTCTGGAATGATAGAGCTGTAGAGACAATGACATATAGCAGTTTCAGACAGGAATTCTGGAAAGATAAAGTTGTAGAGACAATGGCATTTAACAGTTTCAGACAAGAATCCCGGAATGATAGGGTTGTAGAGACCATGACATTCAGCAGTTTCAGACAAGTAGCCTGGAATTATACTGTTTTAGAGACAATGACATTCAACAGTTTCAGACAAGAATCCTGCAATGAGAGGATTGTTGAGACAATGACATTTAAGATATTCTGACAGGAAGCCTGAAATGATACATTTGTAGAGACAATGACATTTAGGAGTTTCTGACAGGAAGCCTGAAATGATAGGTTGGTAGAGACAATGACATTTAACAGTTTCAGACAAGAAGCCTGCAATGATAGTGTTGTAGAGACAATGACATTTAGGAGTTTTAGACAGGAAGCCTGGAATGATAGTGTTGTAGAAACAATGACATTTAGCAGTTTCAGACAAGAAGCCTGGAATAATAGGGTTGTAGAAACAATGATATTTAACAGTTTCAGACAAGAAGAATGGAATGATAAGGCTCATAAGACAATGCCATTTAACAATTTCAGACAGGAAGCCTGGAATGAGAACGTGTAGAGACAATGACATTTAGTAGTTTCAGACAAGAAGCCTGGAATGATAGGGTTGTAGTGACAATGACATTTAACAGTTTTAGACAAGAAGCCTGCAATGAGAGGATTGTAGAGAAAATGACATTAATCAGTTTCAGACAGGAAGCATGGAATGATAGAGTTGTAGTGAAAATGACATTTAGCAGTTTCAGACAGGAAGCCCGAAATGAAAGGGTTGTAGAAACATTGCCATTTAACAATTTCAGACAAGAAGCATGGAATGATAGGTGTAGAGAAAATGACATTTAGCAGTTTCAGACAGGAAACGTGGAATGATCGATTTGTAGAGACAATCACATTTCACAGTTTTAGGGAAGAAGCATTGAATGATAGGGTAGTAGAGACAATGACATTTAACAGTTTCAGACAAGAATCCAGGAATGAAAGGGTTGTAGAGACAATGACATTTAACAGTTTCAGACAAGAATCCTGGAATGATAGGGTTGTAGAGATAATGACATTTAGGAGTTTCTGAAAGGAAGCCTGGAATGATAGGTTTGTGGAGACAATGTCATTGAGCAGTTTTAGACAAGATGCCTGCAATGCTAGGGTTGTAGAGACAATGGCATTTAACAATTTCTGACATGAAGCCAGGAATTATAGGTTGATAGAGACAATGACATTTAACAGTTTCAGACAGGAAGCCTGGAATGATAGAGGTGTAGATAAAATTACATTTATCAGTTTCAGACAGGAAACCTGGAATGATCGGGTTGTAGAGACAATGACAATTAACAGTTTCACACAAGCAATCTGGAATGATAGAGCTGTAGAGACAATTACATATAGCAGTTTCAGACAGGAATTCTGGAAAGATAAAGTTGTAGAGACAATGACATTTAACAGTTTCAGACAAGAATCCTGCAATGATAGGGTTGTCGAGACCATGACATTCAGCAGTTTCAGACAAGGAGCCTGGAATGATGCGTTTTAGAGACAATGACATTTAACAGTTTCAGAAAAGAATCATGCAATGAGAGGATTGTTGAGACAATGACATTTAGGAGATTCTGACAGGAAACCTGAAATGATAGGTTGGTAGAGACAATGACATTTAACAGTTTCAGACAAGAAGCCTGCAATGATAGCGTTGTAGAGACAAGGACATTTAGCAGTTTCTGATAGGAAGCCTGGAATGATAGGGTTGTAGAGACAATGACATTTAGCAGTTTCTGACTGGAAGCCTGTAATGATAGATTTGTATAGCCAATGACATTCAACAGTGTGAGACAAGATTCCTGGAATGATAGGGTTGTAGAGACAAAGATTTTTAGCATATTCAGACAGGAAGCCTGGAATGATAGGGTTGGATAGACAAAGACATTTAGGAGTTTTAGACAGGAAGCCTGGAATGATAGTGTTGTAGAAACAATGACATTTAGCAGTTTCAGACAAGAAGCCTGGAATAATAGGGTTGTAGAGACAATGATATTTTACAGTTTAAGACAAGAAGAACCGAATGATAGGGTTGTAGAGACCATGACATTTAGCAGTTTCAGACAAGAAGGCTGAAATGATAGGGTTATAGAGACATTGCCTTTTAACAATTTTAGACAAGAAGCATGGAATGATAGGGTTGTAGAGACAATACATTTAGCAGTTTCTGACAAGAAGCCTGGAATGATAGTGTTGTAGAGACAATGGCATTTAACAATTTCTGACATGAAGCCTGGAATGATAGGTCTATAGAGAAAATGACATTTAGCAGTTTCAGACAGGAAACATGTAATGATCGGATTGTAGAGACAATCACATTTCACTGTTTTGGAGAAGAAGCCGTGCATGATAGGGTAGTAGAGAAAATGACATTTAACAGTTTCAGACAAGAATCCTGGAATGATAGGGTTGTAGAGACAATGACATTTAACAGTTTCAGACAAAAACTCTGGAATGATAGGTTTGTAGAGACAATGTCATTTAACAGTTTTAGACAAGAATCCTGGAATGATAGGGTTGTAGAGATAATGACATTTAGGAGTTTCTGACAGGAAGACTGGAATGATAAGTTGGTAAAGACAATGACATTGAACAGTTTCAGACAAGAAGCCTGGAATGATAGGATTGTAGAGACAATGATATTTTACAGTTTCGGACAAGTAGCCTGGAATGATAGGGTTGTAAAAACAATGATATTTTACCGTTTCAGAGAAGAAGCATGGAATGATAGGGTTCTTAAGATAATGACATTTAGCAATTTCAGACAGGAAGCCTGGAATGAGAAGGTTGTAGAAACAATGACATTTAAAAGTTTCACACAAGCAGTCTGGAATGATAGAGCTGTAGAGACAATGACATATAGCAGTTTCAGACAGGAATCCTGGAATGCTAAAGTTGTAGAGACAATGACATTTAACAGTTTTAGACAAGAAGCCTGGAATGATAGGGTTGGAGAGACAATGACATTTAGCAGATTCTGACAGGAATCCTGTAATGATAGGTTTGTAGAGCCAATGACATTTAACAGTTTCAGACAAGACGCCTCGAATGATAGGGTTGTATAGACAATGACATTAAGTAGTTTCAGACATAAAGCCTGGAATAATAGGGTTGTAGAGACAATGATATTTAACAGTTTCAGACAAGAAGCATGGAATGAAAGGGCTCTTAAGACAATGACATTTAGCAATTTCAGACAGGAGGCCTGGAATGAGAAGGTTGTAGAGACAATGACATTTAGCAGTTTCAGACAAGAAGCCTAGAATGATAGGGTTGTAGAGACAATGATATTTAACAATTACAGACAAGAAGCATGGAATGATAGGGTTGTAGAGACAATGACATTTAGCCGTTTCTGACAGGAAGCCTGGAATGATAGGTTTGTAGAGATAATGACATTTAACATTTTCAGAAAAGAAGCCTGGAATTATAGGGTTGTAGAGACAATGATATTTTACAGTTTCAGACAGGAAGCCTGGAATGATAGAGTTGTAGAAAAAATGATATTTTGCAGTTTCAGACAGGAAACATGGAATGATCGCGTTGTAGAGACAATCACATTTCACAGTTTCAGACAAGAAACCTGGGGTGATAGTGTTGTGGAGACAATGACATTTAACAGTTTCAGACAAGAAGCCTGGAATGATAGGATTGTAGAGACAATGATATTTTACAGTTTCGGACAAGTAGCCTGGAATGATAGTGTTGTAGAAACAATGATATTTTACAGTTTCAGACAAGAAGCATGGAATGAGAGGGTTCTTAAGATAATGACATTTAGCAATTTCAGACAGGAAGCCTGGAATGATAGGTTTATAGAGACAATTACATTTAACAGTTTCAGACAGGAAGCCTGGAATGATAGAGGTGTAGAGAAAATGACATTTAGCAGTTTCAGACAGGAAATACGGAATGATCGGATTGTAGAGACAATCACATTTCACTGTTTTAGAGAAGAAGGCTTGAATGATAGGGTAGTAGAGAGAATGACATTTAATAGTTTCAGACAAGAATCCTGGAATGATAGGGTTGTAGAGACAATGACATTTAACAGTTTCAGACAAGAATCCTGGAATGATAGGGTTGTAGAAACATTGCTATTTAACAATTTCAGAAAAGACGCATGGAATGATAGGGTTGTAGAGACAATGGCATTTAACAGTTTCAGACAAGAAGCCTGCAATGATAGGGTTGTAGAGGCAATGACATTTAACAATTTCTGACATGCAGCCTGGAATTATAGGTTGATAGAGAAAATGACATTTTACAGTTTCAGACAGGAAACCTTGAATGATAAAGGTGTAGAGAAAATTATATTTAGCAGTTTCAGACAGGAAACCTGGGATGATCGATTTGTAGAGACAATCACATTTCACAGTTTTAGGGAAGAAGCATTGAATGGTAGGGTAATAGAGACAATGACTTTTAACAGTTTCAGAAAAGAATCCTGGAAAGATAAGTTTGTAGAGACAATGTCATTTAATAGTTTCAGATAAGAATCCTGGAATGATAGGGTTGTAGAGATAATGACATTTAGGAGTTTCTGAAAGGAAGCCTGGAATGATAGGTTGGTAGAGACAATGTCATTGAGCACTTTCAGACGAGAAGCCTGCAATGTTAGGGTTGTAGAGACAATGACATTTAACAATTTCTGACATGAAGCCTGGAATGATAGGTTCATAGAGACAATGACATTTAACAGTTTCAGACCGGAAGCCTGGAATGATAGAGGTGTAGATAAAATTACATTTAGCAATTTCAGACAGGAAACCTGGAATGATCGGGTTGTAGAGACAATGACATTTAACAGTTTCACACAAGCAATCTCGAATGATAGAGCTGTAGAGACAATTACATATAACAGTTTCAGACAGGAATTCAGGAAAGATAAAGATATAGAGACAATGACATTTAACAGTTTCAGACAAGAATCCTGGAATAATAGGGTTGTCGAGACCATGACATTCAGCAGTTTCAGAAAAGGAGCCTGGAATGATCCGGTTTTAGAGACAATGACATTAAACAGTTTCAGACAAGAATCCTGCAATGAGAGGATTGTTGAGACCATGACATTTAGGAGATTCTGACAGGAAGCCTGAAATGATAGGTTTTTGCAGACAATGACATTTAGGAGTTTCTGACAGGAAGCCTGAAATGATAGCGTTGTATGGACAAGGACATTTAGCAGTTTCTGACTGGAAGCCTGTAATGATATATTTTTATAGCCAATGAGATTCAACAGTTTGAGACAAGATGCCTGGAATGATAGGGTTGTAGAGACAAAGACTTTTAGCAGTTTCAGACAGGAAGCCTGGAATGCTAGTGTTGTAGAGACAATGACATTTAACATATTCAGACAGGAAGCCTGGAATGATAGTGTTGTAGAAACAATGACATTTAGCAGTTTCAGACAAGAAGCCTGGAATAATAGGGTTGTAGAGACAATGACATTTAGTAGTTTCAGACAAGAAGCCTAGAATGATAGGGTTGTAGAGACCATGACATTTAGCAGTTTCAGACAAGAAGCCTGAAATGATAGGGTTGTAGAGACATTGCCATTTAACAATTTCTGACAAGAAGCCTGGAATGATAGTGTTGTAGAGACAATGGCATTTAACAATTTCTGACATGAAGCCTGGAATGATAGGTTTATAGACACAATTACATTTAACAGTTTCAGACAGGAAGCCTGGAATGATAGAGGTTAAGAGAAAATGACATTTAGCAGTTTCAGACAGGAAACATGGAATGATCGGATTGTAGAGACAATCACATTTCACTGTTTTAGAGAAGAAGGCTTGAATGATAGGGTAGTAGAGAAAATGACATTTAACAGTTTCAGACAAAAACCCTGGAATGATAGGTTTGTAGAGACAATATCATTTAACAGTTTCAGACAAGAATCCTGGAATGATAGGGTTGTAGAGATAATGACATTTAGGAGTTTTTGACAGGAAGCCTGGAATGATAGGTTGGTAAAGACAATGACATTAAACAGTTTCATACAAGAATCCTGGAATGATAGGATTGTAGAGACAATGATATTTTACAGTTTCGGACAAGTAGCCTGGAATGATAGTGTTGTAGAAACAATGATATTTTACAGTTTCAGACAAGAAGCATGGAATGATAGGGTTCTTAAGATAATGACATTTAGCAATTTCAGACAAGAAGCTTGGAATGAGAAGGTTGTAGAGACAATGACATTTAAGAGTTGCAGACAAGAAGCCTGGATTACTAGGGTTGTAGAGACAATGACATTTAAAAGTTTCACACAAGCAGTCTGGAATGATAGAGCTGTAGAGACAATGACATATAGCAGTTTCAGACAGGAATCCTGGAATGCTAAAGTTGTACAGACAATGACATATAACATTTTTAGACAAGTATCCTGGAATTATAGGATTGTAGAGACCATGGCATTCAGCAGTTTCAGACAAGGAGCCTGGAATCATAAGGTTTTAGAGACAATAACATTTAATAGTTTCAGACAAGAATCCTGCAATGAGAGGATTGTAGAGACAATGATATTTAGGAGTTTCTGACAGGAAGCCTGCAATGATAGGGTTGTATAGACAATGACATTTAGCAGTTTCCGACAGGAAGCCTGGAATAATAGGGTTGTAGAGACAATGACATTTAGCAGTTTCTGACAGGAAGCCTGTAATGATAGGTTTGTATAGCCAATGACATTTAACAGTTTCAGACAAGACTCCTGGAATGATAGGGTTGTAGAGACAAAGACATTTAGCAGTTTCAGACAGGAAGCCTGGAATGCTAGTGTTGTAGAGACAATGAACTTTAACATATTCAGACAGGAAGCCTGGAATGATAGGGTTGTAGAGACAATGACATTTAGCAGTTTCAGACAAGAAGCCTGGAATAATAGGGCTCTTATGACAATGACATTTAGTAATTTCAGAAAGGAAGCCTGGAATGAGAAGGTGTAGAGACAATGACATTTAGCAGTTTCTGACAAAAAGTCTGGAATGATAAGGTTGTAGAGACAATGGCATTTAGCAGTTTCAGACCAGAAGCCTAGAATGATAGTGTTATAGAGACAATGATATTTAACAATTTCAGACAAGAACCCTGGAATCATAGGGTTGTAGAGACAATGGCATTTAACAGTTTCAGACAAGAAGCCAGGAATGATAGGTCGGTAGAGACAATGACATTGAACAGTTTCAGACAAGAAGCCTGCAATGCTAGGGTTGTAGAGACAATGCCATTTAGCAATTTCTGACATGAAGCCTGGAATTATAGGTTGATAGAGACAATGACATTTAACAGTTTCAGACAGGAAGCCTGGAATGATAGAGGTGTAGATAAAATTACATTTAGCAGTTTCAGACAGGAAACCTGGAATGATCGGGTTGTAGAGACAATGATATTTAACAGTTTCACACAACCAATCTGGAATGATAGAGCTGTAGAGACAATTACATATAGCAGTTTCAGACAGGAATTCTGGAAAGATAAATTTGTAGAGACAATGACATTTAACAGTTTCAGACAAGAATCCTGGAATGATAGGGTTGTCGAGACCATGACATTCAACAGTTTCAGACAAGGAGCCTGGAATGATGCGTTTTAGAGACAATGACATTTAACAGTTTCAGAAAAAATCCTGCAATGAGAGGATTGTTGAGACAATGACATTTAGCAGTTTCAGACAAGAAGTCTGGAATGATAGGTTTGTAGAGACAATGATATTTTAACAGTTTCAGACAAAAAGTCTGGAATGATAAGGTTGTAGAGACAATGGCATTTAGCAGTTTCAGACAAGAAGCCTAGAATGATAATGTTATAGAGACAATGATATTTAACAATTTCAGACAAGAACCCTTGAATCATAGGGTTGTAGAGACAATGGCATTTAACAGTTTCAGACAAGAAGCCAGGAATGATAGGTTGGTAGAGACAATGACACTGAACAGTTTCAGACAAGAAGCCTGGAATGATAGTGTTGTAGATACAATGACATTTAACAGTTTCAGACAAGAATTCTTGAATGATAGGGTTGTAGAGACAATGACATTTAACAGTTTCAGACAAGAAGCCTGGAATGATAGGGTTGGAGAGACAATGACATTTAGCAGATTCTGATATGAAATCTGGAATGATAGGTTTATAGAGACAATGACATTTAACAGTTTCAGACAGGAAACCTGGAATGATCGGGTTGTAGAGACAATCACATTTCACAGTTTTAGAGAAGAAGCCTTGAATGATAGGGTAGTAGAGACAATGACATTTAACATTTTCAGACAAGAACCCTGGAATGATAGGTTGGTAGAGACAATGACATTGAACAGTTTCAGACAAGACGCCTGGAATGATAGTGTTGTAGAGACAATGACATTTAACAGTTTCAGACAAGAATTCTGGAATGATAGGGTTGTAGAGACAATGACATTTAACATTTTCAGACAAGAAGCTTGCAATGAGAGGATTGTAGAGACAATGACATTTTGCAGTTGTTGACAGGAAGCCTGGAAATAAAGGTTGGTAGAGACAATGACATTAAACAATTTCAGACAAGAAGCCTAGAATGAGAGGGTTGTAGAGACACTGATATTTTACAGCTTCAGACAAGAAGCCTGGAATGATAGTTTTGTAGAGACAATGACGTTTAACAGTTTTAGAAAAGAAGCCTGGAATGATAGGGTTGGAGAGACAATGACATTTAGCAGATTCTGACAGGAAGCTTGTAATGATAGGTTTGTAGAGACAATGACATTTAACAGTTTCTGATATGAAATCTGGAATGATAGGTTTATAGAGACAATGACATTTAACAGTTTCAGACAAGAAGCCTGGAATGATAAGGTTGTAGAGACAATGATATTTTAACAGTTTCAGACAAAAAGTCTGGAATGATAAGGTTGTAGAGACAATGGCATTTAGCAGTTTCAGACAAGAAGCCTAGAATGATAGTGTTATAGAGACAATGATATTTAACAATTTCAGACAAGAACCCTTGAATCATAGGGTTGTAGAGACAATGGCATTTAACAGTTTCAGACAAGAAGCCAGGAATGATAGGTTGGTAGAGACAATGACATTGAACAGTTTCAGACAAGAAGCCTGGAATGATAGTGTTGTAGAGACAATGACATTTAACAGTTTCAGACAAGAATTCTGGAATGATAGGGTTGTAGAGACAATGCCATTTAACAGTTTCAGACAAGAAGCCTAGAATTATAGGGTTAGAGAGACAATGACATTGAGCAGATTCTGACAGGAAGCCTGTAATGATAGGTTTGTAGAGCCAATGACATTTAACAGTTTCTGATATGAAATCTGGAATGATAGGTTAATAGAGACAATGACATTTTACAGTTTCAGACAGGAAACCTGGAATAATCGGGTTGTAGAGACAATCACATTTCACAGTTTTAGAGAAGAAGCCTTGAATGATAGGGTAGTAGAGACAATGACATTTAACAGTTTCAGACAAGAATTCTGGAATGATAGGGTTGTAGAGACAATGACATTTAACATTTTCAGACAAGAAGCTTGCAATGAGAGGATTGTAGAGACAATGACATTTTGCAGTTGTTGACAGGAAGCCTGGAAATATAGGTTGGTAGAGACAATGACATTTAACAGTTTCAGACAAGAAGCCTAGAATGAGAGGGTTGTAGAGACACTGATATTTTACAGCTTCAGACAAGAAGCCTGGAATGATAGTTTTGTAGAGACAATGACGTTTAACAGTTTTAGAAAAGAAGCCTGGAATGATAGGGTTGGAGAGACAATGACATTTAGCAGATTTTGACAGGAAGCTTGTAATGATAGGTTTGTAGAGCCAATGACATTTAACAGTTTCTGATATGAAATCTGGAATGATAGGTTTATAGAGACAATGACATTTAACAGTTTCAGACAAGAAGCCTGGAATGATAGTGTTGTATAGACAATGACATTTAACAGTTTCAGACAAGAATCCTGGAATGATAGGGTTGTAGAGACAATGACATTTAACAGTTTCAGACAAGAACCCTGGAATGATAAGTTTGTCGAGTCAATGTCATTTAACAGTTTCAGACAAGAATCCTGGAATGATAGGGTTGTAGAGATAATGACATTTAGGAGTTTCTGAAAGGAAGCCTGGAATGATAGGTTGGTAGAGACAATGTCATTGAGCAGTTTCAGACGAGAAACCTGCAATGCTAGGGTTGTAGAGAAAATGACATTTAACATTTTCAGACAAGAACGCTGGAATGATAGGTTGGTAGAGACAATGACATTGAACAGTTTCAGACAAGAAGCCTGGAATGATAGTGTTGTAGAGACAATGACATATAACAGTTTCAGACAAGAAACCTGGAATGATAGGGTTGTAGAAACATTGCCATTTAACAATTTCAGACAAGACGCATGGAATGAAAGGGTTGTAGAGACAATGGCATTTAACAGTTTCAGACAAGAAGCCTGCAATGATAGGGTTGTAGAGGCAATGACATTTAACAATTTCTGACATGCAGCCTGGAATTATAGGTTGATAGAGACAATGACATTTAACAGTTTCAGACAGGAAAACTGGAATGATAAAGGTGTAGAGAAAATGACATTTAGCAGTTTCAGACAGGAAACCTGGAATGATCGATTTGTAGAGACAAGGACATTTAGCAGTTTCCGACAGGAAGCCTGGAATAATAGGGTTGTAGAGACAATGACATTTAGCAGTTTCTGACAGGAAGCCTGTAATGATTGGTTTGTATAGCCAATGACATTTAACAGTTTCAGACAAGACGCCTGGAATGCTAGTGTTGTAGAGACAATGAACTTTAAGATATTCAGACAGGAAGCCTGGAATGATAGGGTTGTAGAGACAACTACATTTAGCAGTTTTAGACAGGAATCCTGGAATGATAGTGTTGTAGAGACAATGACATTTAGCAGTTTCAGACAAGAAGCCTGGAATAATAGGGCTCTTAAGACAATGACATTTAGCAATTTCAGACAGGAAGCCTGGAATGAGAAGGTGTAGAGACAATGACATTTATCAGTTTCAGACAAGAAGCCTGGAATGATAGGGTTGTAGAGACAATGATATTTTAACAGTTTCAGACAAAAGTCTGGAATGATAAGGTTGTAGAGACAATGGAATTTAGCAGTTTCAGACAAGAAGCCTAGAATGATTGTGTTATAGAGACAATGATATTTAACAATATCAGACAAGAACCCTGGAATGATAGGGTTGTAGAGACAATGGCATTTAACAGTTTCAGACAAGAAGTCAGGACCAGGCGCCACAAAACTAAAATATTCAGAGAATAAAAATATTCTCAGAATGAAAATTTTTACTCAGTTGAGAATAAATCTTCTTTTCCGCGCCACAAAACATTTTTCTCAGATTTGAGAACGTTCTCAGTTGAGTAAAAAAGATTCAACTACGTAAGAGGCATTCTTCTTCTTGTCCGGTATATCCCTCTTTTATGTTGAGGAGAACCACTATCATGTTGATTACAAATATTTCAATACTATTAAACACAATAAAAGACTATATATACAAACAAAAGGGGGACTTTCTTCAGTGCACATTGTGGAACTCTCCTGTGTGGAACATAAAGAAGAACTAGTAAACATCGGTAAAAGTACGGGTGTTGTGATGTAAGTTGTCAAATTATCGTCTGTTTAACACATTGCATTATAAATATGGACACTAAAGGGAAAAGTAGGTCCATCTGGACCTTGGACGAAGAAATGCTGCTTATTGAGCAATCAAAATTAAAAGATGAGGAACTGTGTGGAAAACTGATGGCAGATACCACTGGCATCAGAAATAAACTCTATCGTGGGTCGCCTAAACCGATATTTCTCAATAAATCATTATCTGTCATGGTTTCTAAGGAATTACTTCTATCTCTGTATACCCTACGCCTTGGAATTATTGCATTTCTTTCTTTTCTTTCATCTTGACATCATCTTGGATGTTGAGTTAATTACTTATGCATGGTTTAGGCCATTCTTAAATATTTAAGAATATTCTCAAGCTGAGTACAAACATTTTGCTCAAATAGTTTTGTGGCGGTAAATTTTTCTCAGAATACAAAATTTAAGAATATTCTCAAGCTGAGTACACAATTTGTACTCAA
The DNA here is from genome assembly GCA_002080005.1 of Gigantidas platifrons. Taxonomy (NCBI): domain Eukaryota; kingdom Metazoa; phylum Mollusca; class Bivalvia; order Mytilida; family Modiolidae; genus Gigantidas; species Gigantidas platifrons. The sequence continues at coordinate 61,423 of MJUT01057837.1, forward strand.
ATAGTTTTGTGGCGCCGGGGCCTGGAATGATAGGGTTGTAGAGACAATGATATTTTAACAGTTTCAGACAAAAAGTCAGGAATGATAAGGTTGTAGAGACAATTACATTTAACAGTTTCAGACAAGAAGCCTGGAATGATAAAGTTGTAGAGACAATTACATTTAACATTATCAGACAAGAAGCTTGCAATGAGAGGATTGTAGAGACAATGACATTTTGCAGTTGTTGACAGGAAGCATGGAAATATAGGTTGGTAGAGACAATGACATTTAACAGTTCCAGACAAGAAGCCTAGAATGAGAGGGTTGTAGAGACACTGATATTTTAACAGTTTCAGACAAAAAGTCAGGAATGATAAGGTTGTAGAGACAATTACATTTAACAGTTTCAGACAAGAAGCCTGGAATGATAAAGTTGTAGAGACAATTACATTTAACATTTTCAGACAAGAGGTTGCAATGAGAGGATTGTAGAGACAATGACATTTTGCAGTTGTTGATAGGAAGCCTGGAAATATAGGTTGGTAGAGACAATGACATTTAACAGTTTCAGACAAGAAGCCTAGAATGAAAGGGTTGTAGAGACACTGATATTTTACAGTTTTAGACAAGAAGTCTGGAATGATAGGGTTGGAGAGACAATGACATTTAGCAGATTCTGACAGGAAGCCTATAATGATAGGTTTGTAGAGCCAATGACATTTAACAGTTTCAGACAAGACGCCTGGAATGATAGGGTTGTATAGACAATGACATTTAGTAGTTTCAGACAAGAAGCCTGGGGTGATAGTGTTGTGGAGACAATGATATTTAACAGTTTCAGACAAGAAGCCTGGAATGATAGGGTTGTAGAGACAATGATAATTAACAATTTCAGACAAGAAGCATGGAATGATAGGGTTGTAGAGACAATGACATTTAGCAGTTTCTGACAGGAAGCCTGGAATGATAGGTTTGTAGAGATAATGATATTTAACAGTTTCAGACAGGAATCCTGGAATGATCGCGTTGTAGAGACAATCACATTTCACAGTTTTAGAACAGAATCCTTGAATGATAGTGTAGTAGAGACAATGACATTTAACAGTTTCAGACAAGAATCCTGGAATGATAGGGTTGTTGAGACAATGACATATAACAGTTTTAGACAAGAAGCCTGGAATGATAGTGTTGGTAGAGACAATGACATTGAACAGTTTCAGACAAGAAGCCTGGGGTGATAGTGTTGTGGAGACAATGATATTTAACAGTTTCAGACAAGAAGCCTGGAATGATAGGGTTGTAGAGACAATGCTATTTAACAGTTTCCGAGAAGAGGCATGGAATGATAGGGTTCTTAAGACAATGACATTTAGCAATTTCAGACAGGAAGCCTGTAATGAGAAGGTTGTAGAGACAATGACATTTAAGAGTTTCAGACAAGAAGCCTGGAATGCTAGGGTTGTAGAGACAATGACATTTTACAGTTTCAAACAAAAATCCTGGAATGATAGGTTGTAGAGACCATGACATGCAGCAGTTTCAGCCAAGGAGCCTGGATTGTAGAGACAATCACAATTATGAGTTTCTGACAGGAAGCCTGAAATGATAGGGTTCTAGAGACAATGACATTTAGCAGTTTCTGACAGGAAGCCTGTAATGATAGGTTTGTATAGCCAATGACATTTAACAGTTTCAGACAAGACGCCTGGAATAATAGGGTTGTAGAGACAATGACATTCAGCAGTTTCAGACAAGAAGCCTAGAATGATAGGGTTGTGGTGACAATGACATTTAACAGTTTCAGACAAGAAGCATGCAATCAGAGGAATGTAGAGAAAATGACATTAATCAGTTTCAGACAGGAAGGCTCGAATTATAGAGATGTAGAGAAAATGACATTTAGCAGTTTCAGACAAGAAGCATCGAATGATAGGGTTGTAGAGACAATGACATTTAGCAGTTTCTGACAGGAAGCCTGGTTTGTAGATATAATGACATTTATCAGTTTCAGAAAAGAAGCCTGGAATGATAGGGTTGTAGAGACAATGATATTTAACAGTTTCAAACAAGAAACCTGGAATGATAGTGTTGTACAGACAATGGTATTTAACAGTTTCAGACAAGAAGCCTGCAATTATAGGGTTGTAGAGACAATGACATTTAACAATTTCTGATATGAAGTCTGGAATGAAAGGTTTATAGAGACAATGACATTTAACAGTTTCAGACAGGAAACCTGGAATGATAGAGTTGTAGAGACAATGACATATAACTGTTTTAGACAAGAAGCCTGGAATGATAGTGTTGGTAGAGACAATGACATATAACAGTTTCAGACAAGTAGCCTGGAATGATAGTGTTGTAGAGACAATGACATATAACAGTTTCAGACAAGAAGCCTGGAATGATAGTCTTGTAGAGACAATGATATTTAACAGTTTCAGACAAGAAGCCTGGAATGATAGGGTTGTATAGACAATGATATTTAACAGTTTCAGAGAAGAGGCATGGAATGATAGGGTTGTTAAGACAATGACATTTAGCAACTTCACACAGGAAGTCTGGAATGAGAAGGTTGTAGAGACAATGACATTTATCAGTTTCTGACATGAAGACTGGTTTGTAGAGATAATGACATTTATCAGTTTCAGAAAAGAAGCTTGGAATGATAGGGTTGTAGAGACAATGATATTTAACAGTTTCAGACAGGAAACCTGGAATGATAGTGTTGTAGAGACAATGGCATTTAACAGGTTCAGACAAGAAGCCTGCAATGATAGGGTTGTAGAGACAATGCCATTTAACAATTTCTGATATGAAATCTGGAATGATAGGTTTATAGAGACAATGACATTTAACACTTTCAGGTAGGAAACCTGGAATGATCGGGTTGTAGAGACAATCACATTTCACAGTTTTAGAGAAGAATCCTTGAATGATAGGGTAGTAGAGACAATGACATTTAACATTTTCAGAAAAGAATCCTGGAATGATAGGTTGGTAGAGACAATGACATTGAACAGTTTCAGACAAGAAGCCTGGAATGATAGTGTGGTAGAGACAATGACATATAACAGTTTCAGACAAGAAGCCTGGAATGATAGTGCTGTAGAGACAATGACATTTAACAGCTTCAGACAAGAAGCCTGGAACTATAGGGTTGAATAGACAATGCTATTGAACAGTTTCAGAGAAGAAGCATTGAATGATAGGGTTCTTAAGACAATGACATTTAGCAATTTCAGAGAGGAAGCCTGGAATGAGAATGTTGTAGAGACAATGACATTTAAGAATTTCAGAAAAGAAGCCTGGAATGCTAGGGTTGTAGCGACAATGACATTTAACAGTTTCAGACAAGAATCCTGGAATGATAGGGTTGTAGAGACCATGACATGCAGCAGTTTCAGACAAGAATCCTGGAATGATAGGGTTGTAGAGACCATGACATGCAGCAGTTTCAGACAAGGAGCTTGGAATGATAAGGTTGTAGAGACAATCACATTTAGGAGTTTCTGACAGGAAGCCTGAAATGATAGGTTGGTAGAGACAATGACATTTAACAGTTTCAGACAAGAAGCCTGCAATAATAGGGTTGTAGAGACAAGGACATTTAGCAGTTTCTGACAGGAAGCCTGGAATGATAGGTTTGTAGAGACAATGACATTTAACAGTTAGAGACAGGAAGCCTGTAATGATAGGTTTGTATAGCCAATGACATTTAACCAACAGATAAATTATTTACATATAATTCGGGTATGTGTTTCTTTTGTATAGAAAATAACAATATAAGATAAAGAATAATTCGTAGTTACTTTTGACTACCGGTAAGCAGAAAGTAACAACATAATCATTGTCGTTTACTCTTTAATCTCATTTTAACGACTATTTTTTTTCAATTCGTCTCTAATAGTGGTTACGGAAAGGTCGTCGGTTGCACAAGGGTCCGGGTAATTTTCAAAATATTCGTCAGCTACGAGTGACATTTCCTCAGAAATGTTAGCCTTTTTAGCGGCTCTTTGCATCAAAATATTATCACTCTAATACTCGTTCGTACTTTTGGATTAGATTCGCTTATCACGCTCGCAGTTCTATGATGCCAAATGTTCTATCCGTTTTCGAACTTGTAAGACATCGACTGTTGCGTCCTATTTGTTTGTTTTTGAATGAGGAATTTATTTTTATATCATCATTGATCATTTCTACGCCCTGCCACTGAAACGTAAAAATGTTCCATACTTTTCAGTAAAAAACGGAACATGGTATACAGACAATGTATATCAGGAGTAACGCTATCAAAACGTATCTCCCCAATGATCCTAAAGCAAGAAAGTCATTTACCCACCCTTTACAGTTTTCTAAAATATCTTCAATGTTAGAGAACTCGTGTATTTCTAACGTCACGAAACGATATAGATTCAAAAATGAACTCCAAATGTTGACAGTAAGATCATGTGTATCATAATGGATCAACAAGCATAATTTTGAAGGAAGATTTTCCTAATGCTTTTCATAGTCAGACCCCATCAATGACAACCAATCCAATTCACCTTGAATACCTTTTTTGTCCAAATATAAAACGAAACGCCGCATCCTCTTATTTTCTCAGTAAGCTGTCCTAAGAAATCTGAATTCTCACCATGAACGGCATTTTTGTCATCGAGCGATTTTGTGACTAATATTAAGTTCCTTAACAGTTTATCACATATCCGAAGAAAAAGATGAAGATCAGCAATGATTATGTGTTCAAGCTCAAAACTAACAAGAGGTTGAGCACGAACACAAAAGTCATTCTTTACGACATCTTCCTTAAGATTATGTGATGTATTCTGCATACCACGAGTATGGTAAAGTTCCAATGGCTTTGTCATGTCGTCACTCTGGCTTCTATGGACAGGAATAAATACATAGAGATCCACCCAACTCAAGCACAAGTTGCAAACATTTCATATCACCACCCATCAAAATATCTAAATCAAAATGTTTCCCCTCAATTTCAATGCTTGTTTTTTCGTATAATGTGTTTATTTTCTGAAAAATGTGTTTGCAAGGAAGTTTTAAATGATCATAATCTTCTTTGCAGTTTACAATGCAAAACACATTTTGATCTTTTGATGATAATGTCAAATCATCGTTAAATACAGAAAAGGACAACACAGCAAAGTTTGAAATTCTACTACCTTTTGACCCGTCCTCCAAAATTTTAATTTTATCTTGTCTGTTTCAGGATTTACATGATACTTGATGCACCGGATAATTTCGCTTTTTAGACTAACATATGCGCCAGGGATTTTTCCCGGAATTCTTTCAAAATGATATAAACTGCATTGAGAAACCACATATGCTCGTGGTAGCCCATCACAAAATACTGTCAGTTCCCTTTCAGCGCTCTCGCTAACATTAAATATTTCTAAAATAAATAACAAATCTTAAATGTTTTTCCTTGCTTCTTTAGGCAAATCTTGGTATGTGGATTTGCTGGACGACGGATTGAAATCGACATTAACAGTCTGCTCAACAGTACTTTCTAATTTTTAGTACTGGGGTACAAGGTCATAGGACTATGCAAACCAATGCGTAGCTTCAGCCTTCGATTTAAATTCTTTTAGTTTCCTTGATTTGTTATTTTCGGTAATTTCCGAAAACTCTTTTCCACTATACGCGGTTCCAACTTTCTTATTTTTTGATTTTACATAATCTATAAGGCGACTGTTCGCATCTTTCAGACTGTCAAGTTGATTTGACAGATTATGGTATGGAGATGTGTATTCATAACTGATAGAAAATCCTTGTTCATTACTCTTTTTCTTTAAATAATTTATGACTCGATATCTTTATCATAAATGATTATTATTAATAAATAAGTAATGTATATATCACTCAGCATGTGAAATGTATCTACAAATGTCACTATATCATAATAAGGATTAATGTCTCAAATATATACATTAATGAAAAGACTGAAATTATTACATATCATGATTTTTTTTTTTGGAAACAAACTCCTTCCATAAATTATTATGAACAACTAAGTCAGCTATCTGATACCATTATGGCATGAATATACACATGGAATCGTGTAGAAAAACAAGGTTATTATAATTATTAAATATTAAATCAGTTCATTGATGAAATAAAACTTAAATGCATAATTACTCTTTTTTAAATATTAAAACATATTAATTTTTATTTCAAAATTGGAACTTAAATAAAAGTTAAAAGCTTGTATTGATTTCACTCTTATAATGATTTTTTAATTTCATTTAAAATGAAGATTAAACAAATGTATTTTATGATGATGATAGCTGATTAAAATTGTTTGTCATGCATTTTATCTGTCAGTTGTAATATACAGGATGTAACCAATTACTGAGTATACAGAAATATCACCTACTGTAAAGCTATAAATTTTGAGAAGCCGTTCAATGAAAATAACAACCTGACCACATTGTTATATAATAAGATGAGAATTAGATAAGACATTAAAACTTATAGAAGGCAAGTATGTTTTTTAGTGAAATTTAATTAATACATTAAGTCACATTTCATTTATTTAGCCTAGCATCGACTAGTTATCAATTAACAAGACAAATATAGCTTAAAAAAATATGTCTAATAAGTATTTACCTAAATAACGATATTGTCATTGGTATTTCTTTATAAATTGTATTAAAAACCATTTTAATTTATGAATTAATAAACTTTATGTTTACATATTTATTTTCAATAACATTTCTTTATTAGTTCATCCCATTTTCCTTAATTTAACTTGTGCATATCCATATTTATACAATATTATGTTAACAGCAAGTTACACGTGTCGACCCTATATATACTATTATTATCCACAATAAACCACGAGTGCCTGTGTTAACAATAATTAAAAAAAGTCACTGTTATTGTCCCACATACATCTTATTTGTATTGTGACATTGTGTCCGGAAAAGATAATTTTAAATTATTAAAACAGAAATATAAATTTAAAATAATAAAATGACCCCTTTGAGACCCCAATGACAGTAATTAATTGCAATTTTTACATTCCTAACTTTTTCTTCGGCCTTTTAATAATTTATTTAAAACAATATATAAAGGAGATAATTGGATTGTGAGAATTGGTGTTTAATAGTATACGTGTACAACTTCGGATTTTCTTTGAAGTTGATATACATTAAATTATTGGTTTATTCTAAAATTGCTCATTAACGTTGTTTATATAAACTTTTTCATAAATTTAGCTTCAAAACACTTTTTCAAACACTCAAAGTTTAGAAATGGTAAAGTTTGCAGTATTTGGTACTAGTTTCGATGCCAGACTGAATACCTTTTTGTACAGGAGATATGAAAATTCCAGGCGAGTGCAATTGTTTGGCTTAGGCGGGAAGAAGGCGGAAAATGTGTCCGACTGTTTATTAGTAAAACTAAGGTTGTATGCACCATATTTATTCATATAGGTGCCCATGCTATTAGCAAGGACAGTTATTGCAAAACTATATGTGGGATTATTCAGAGTCTTGTCTGTGAAATATTCAAAGCCGGTGCTAAAGTCGTTTTTGTTGCAGAAATATGCCAAAGGGTTAGTTTCAACAAAGCATCAGGATTGACATTTCATACTTATAACAAAAAATAAGAACTCTATCAACAGAAAATTACATAAACTATTTGGTGACAATTTTGGGAAATTTAAGGACATAAGCTTTCCTGATGATTTTGATAAATATTTGGTGCACTTTTCACCTTCCGGAATGAAGAAGTACTTTTTTCGTATTAGGGGGATTTTTCTAGGATTCAAATGTACTTCTTAGTGTAACATTTTAGATCTGTGGTTATCAAATACTGAGATTAATATTACAGCTAATATCCTCCCAATGGCAATAGTACTATAATTTTATTTGAATGATAATAAATTAAATCCATTATCTTGTATTTTAGATTTTCATTTTTGTATTGTTTGTGTGTATGCAGCAAACATTTATTATTCATTTCACCTGGGACGAATATTTATATACACGTCATTGATATCACACAACATATAGCGAAAAAAAATGTGTCTGTTTAGGGATACAATGAAATAAAAATATGGTAAGTAGGTAGGAAAAATCATTTGATTTACTTTTTACATAGACTGTACAGGAGAAAAATGCTCACTTTAACGGTCCTGGTCTAAAAATTGGAATGAAATGAACAAGGGTAGGCATTTTTGGCACAACAAATATAGTGGGTGGGGTAACCCTAAACAAACATACGTTTTTTTTTGTATTTGAAAATATATGCTCTCGATGACACTGGGGAATTTTTATTTATATAACCTTGATATGGAAATGTACAGGGATTTAATTTTATTTGATAAGTCTCATCAGGTACCTGTATCATGATAGCATTTTAATGAAACACAAGTTAAATGTTGTGGACTTCACACCGAAAAGTTTTGGGACAAGTATCGAGTGATAGTAATGGGTGTTTTAGATATGTGGACAAGTAATTAATTCTAAGATTGTGGAAAAACATAGCAAATCAATACATGCATATTAAACTATTAATTTGCCTTAAAACGCAAATAATGTTCAAACTACTTAAGACCGTCACATAAAGATTCAATATTAATATGAGACGGATGTTAATATTAATTCAAGAATTAATGTACATTTTGTTTTATTTTTGACATACGAAGGCATTAAAAAAGAAATTATTGCCACTACTTTTACAATTTTCACTTTGAAAAAGAGACAATAGTCATACAATAGAAAAACAAGTTGCCTCATTTTTAACAATTTTCTTTCAACTTCAAACGTGTCTGGAAATGTTGTTCTTGCATGTCTGGGTTTCTCGGTAGGAATATCTTCCCCAAAATGAAACTTTCTCCAATTGACTTCTCTCTTTGGACGTAACGTGGGTTGTGATGCCATATTGTCAACAGAATATGCCACTAACATGATATTGTAAAATTTATCTTTGACAAATTAGTGTAATGCATAGTTCCATATAGATATATTAACGGTATACCGGAACCAGGTGGACTTATATGGCTAAACTATG
>MJUT01057848.1:0-30282 GCA_002080005.1 Gigantidas platifrons
CACATGGTATACAGTGTCCTCTACCCCCTGATGTAGGCAGGCCATTGCAGGGCTTTGACTACACATGGTATACAGTGACCTCCTACTCCCTGATGTAGGCAGGCCATTGCAGGGCTTTGACTACACATGGTATACAGTGACCTCCTACTCCCTGATGTAGGCAGGCCATTGCAGGGCTTTGACTACACATGGTATACAGTGACCCCTACCCCCTGATGTAGACAGGCCATTGCAGGGCTTTCAATATTTTTCAAGTCTACCAGTACTTCACTATTTACATGTGGTACTTTTGATTAAAATTTGAACAATTTTCATGAATATATTATACATGTACAACACCCTTACTGAAAGTCCTACATATGTGTATTAAAATACCAAAACTATTTTCAAAATTTTATTTCTATTGTGAAAAAAAAAACAGCTAAACATTATAAATAACATACAGTAAATAAAACATTTAAGAAAAGATTATGCATAGTTTCAACATTTCAATATAAAACATGATTGATTGTACTAATTTATTTCTGGAAGATTCTATTCAGGAATATATAGTTTATTAAGTATTTTAAAGGCACTAATAAATGTAATTACACTTGCAAGAATAAGTCGATGGTGTTACCCTGTGGGTAGATGTCAACGTCCTGTATGACTTGGCAACCTATGTGCCCTAATCATGTTTAATTACCGGTAATGTCTAATTATATTTGTATTGTAAAGAATCTGAGCAACTTTACAATATTAATTTAATATTATTAATTGGTAATTAAAATTCATGGATTTTATAACTAATGTGTGAATTTTACTCAATATTTTCAATTACTGCTAGTAATTTTAGTAAAGTACATGTTTTTAAATAATATTTAGATTAATATTTTTAAAAATTAAAAAAATTCTACCCTGATATAAAAATACTACTGTTAACAGCTGAAAAACTGTGTGGACGCTGGTATTGATTTATTTACAGAAAATAACATTATGAAAATACCAAACGTTCTTGCATCTTAAACCACATTACATTCATATTTAGTCTTGCTGTAAATGTTTAAAGAATATAAAACAGGGGTGGGATATCAATTTTTGCCAAAAAAAAACCTCTCTTATATAAATAATAATTATGAATTATAATTGGTCTACAGTGTTAACATGTTTTAGTACCTAGTTTGTGGGTTAAAAGGTTAGATATCAAATCTAATATTTTTTCTTCAAAAATATATATAAAATCAAAAGCAGGGATTATTGTTTGTTAATAACAAAAATCTTTACATTTGAAAACCCCAAAAATTGTATAAAAACGAAACTTGACACCACCAAAAAAAAAAAAAAATCATAAGAAAATATTTTCTTTATAGAACGACACATCATAAAATATATAAAGAGTTTCATTGCAAATTACTCTTGGATAAATCTTGGAACACTACATTAAACACTGACTCCACATCACTTGGACTCAATATATCACATATATAAAAGGGTTAGGGTTATGGTGGTTAATGCCACTTTCAACAATATTTCAGTTATATCGTTGTGGTCATTTTTATTGGTGGAGAAAACTGGAGTACCTGGAGAAAACTGCTGACCTACTGCAAGTCACTAACAAACAGCTCTCCGTAAACAGGGTTCAAACTCACAACTTAAGAGGTGAAAGGCACTGATTACATAGGTAGTTGTAAATCCAACTACCATACAATCACTACCACCATGACCCCCCTCCCCCATCTGATATGTAAATGGAAATAAAATCATAAACTTATAATAATTATGGCATCTTCTTATGACTATAAAAGATTTCTCAGGAATTAAAAAAAACAGTCATTGGAGTTGTTATGGCATCAGACTGACTGAGCCCAACTTGATCAAGAAATAAGACATGCATCAGTGACTTTTTTATGACATTTCTGTCTTGGTTATTACCTAGGATCCTCTATACAAATAAGGTTTGCTATAAAACCTTAAAATCGTAGGTAGAAACACAATAAAAAAAATCTGACTATTGTCAAATATGAGTTACTCGACAGATTATGAAGAGTTTTGGCTCAGTAGATAATGTTCACTCTATCACTTGACAAACCTCCATATTTTGGCTGATGACAGATATATAAATGCAGATACAAATGTATATGATAAAAACTTTGAATTCATTTTATTGGGGTTTGCTGAAGCTTGCACACAACCACAGTCTTCCTCAGTGGTTTATTGTATACTAACAATGGTTACAGATTTTACAATAAGACAATTATGGCCAAACGTCTTTTCACATGTAAAATTTTCACTTTGTTTGTATCTGTATTTGCTGTACAAATATGCTATATGAATAAATTTTTGCTTTATTCGTACTAGACGAATAAACTTTTCAGCCTATGAATAAACTTTCCTGGTACCCTGTACTATGTACAGCGGAGGGTGCAGACAAGCATGAAACTGGTACTAATGTAACGCGGACCACGAAGAAGACACCCTTGACAACATTTATGAAAGGCAAGGGATGACGCTTGTTTCTGTCCTTTTTGTTTAAATCTGACAAGTTTTCCGACTTTTTTGACATTGCAGGATAAACACAAAATACGTACATTGTCGTTAAATATCAAATTAATTTGTACTCGCTGCGAAACAGGCCTGAAAAGCTTGCCAAAGGCTCACTATTCTGCCTGTTTCTAAAGCTCGTACAAATAAATTTTATATTTACCGACAATGTACATATATTGTATATATACATAGTCTTTAGTTTCTATATATATACAGTCAAACCTGTATTAAGAAGTCACCTGTGGAACAAAGAAAAGATGGCCTTAAAACAGGTGAACAATTAATAGAGGCTCAATCCAATTGAAATTTTCTATGACAAGACAAGAAAAAGGTGACCCTTTAATACAGGTGACTGCTTAATAGAGGTTACCACAAATGGACAGGATTGACTATATCAATATAGAAAGCCAGGACAGGTTAAATATAGTTCTTTATGAAGATCGTCAACGAAATTAGTTATACTAAGATATAATTAAGGTAACAATTCAGATGGTTACAGTACTAATATAACTATATATATTGTTAAATGCACCAAACACTTATTATGTGTGTTAACAAGGCAGAAAGCACCTTAAAGTTTAAAAAAATGGATTAGAAACTGCCTAGGATCATAAGAAATGAGCACCAAACAAAATTTCTGGCAGATCAACAATTTTTTTTACCTGTATTATTCTCAAAGTGAAAAGTTAAAAGAAAAGAAAAAACAAAAAAAAAGTATGGCAAGTTGTTTTTGGCAATTTAAGTTCACAATTTTAGCAAAAAAGTAATTTTTATTTATGTAAAATATATTTCATTTTAATTTGTGAATCCATTGTGAATTAGCATTTATTAATACATTTGATGTATTTCTATCAACTAAATGCTTTATAGTCTATCAACACTACACAAAAATATAAAAAATGTCTAATGCCCTTTAGTCTTCACACCAATCATTTTCTTTTCGTATCTGAAATAACAAGAAAATAGTGTATGTTAGTATATTATCTTATCCCAAATCAACTACTTCCTTTGTGTGTGTGTTTTGAGGAATTAAAAATGTTATGGCCTTTGGATTTAGCTAGGTACACCTTTTTTTATCCTCCCAACGGTGTATATGTATGCTACAATACAGAAAAAGTAACATCATGTCTGTATGAAAAACTCATACTTACATCTGAATTGTAGCAGTCAAATCTACCTTAAAGGGCACCTCTATATAACAAATCACTGTCTATAAAGGGCAATCTCATTTTTCCCATTAATGAATAGTGCATATAATTTTAACCTGTATATAAAGGGCAACTGTCCATAAAGAGCACATGTTCAGGTTCCTTTGGGTCGCCTTTATATACATTATTGACTGTATATTATCTTATCCCAAACCAACTTCTTTTCTGTTCCTGTTTTGCTTTAAGGAATTAAAAATATTGAATATTATAAATCTGCCTAAATCTAGAAAACACAATTTTTTATCCTTACAATGGAATATATATATAATACGGCAAGAGTAACACCATAGTATAGTATAAATATTCATATCCCTCTGTTGAATATTCATGTCTGTATGAAAGTCTCACACTAACATCTGAATTGTAGCAGGCTGTTTTTTATTAGTTAACTCTTCTTGTAATAAAAATAATTATTTTTTCCTAGCAAAAAAACATATGGGTCAACCAATGAATATCATTAATGGCTGTATCCAAATAACCATCATTCTTACCAGTTAACATCTTGTACAATTTGGGCACACATTAATAAAGAAATTGGTATTACATATATAGGAATGTTGTCTTTTCTTCTCCTTGCTTCGGCCATGTTTATTGACAATAAATATGAACTAATTACAAGAGACCATTTTCATTACTGCATAGGAATCCCTTTACCATAAAACATTTATCTTACCATAGAGCAATCCCTGTTCCAGAGAAAATTTGCATTACAATATTTAGGCCTCCTTACCAGAGACTGTTTTCATTATCATAGAGTAATATCCTTACTAGATATAATTTCTATTACATAGAGGAATACTCTTACTAGAGAGGAATCCCCTATTTAGGAATCGTTTTTATTAACAGAGAAGAATCCTTTTACCTGAGATCTTTCCTATCAATAGAGAGATATCCTCTTAACAGAGAGGAATCCCCTTACCAGAGATTATTCCTACCGAGTTTGGTTCCAATTGCCTAAGTGGTTTCGGAGAAGAAGATTAAAATGTGAAAAGTTCACAGACGACAGACAACAATGATGACAGTGGATGCAGAGTGATGACAATATATAGCCCACATGAATCTTTGCGTCAGATGAGCTAACCAGAGAGGAATCCTTTTACTAGATACCATTTCCTTAACTAGACAGAATTCTTCTTAACAGACACCATTTCTATTAACAGAGACGAATCCCCTATCAACGTATCATTTGCTATTATAAAAAAACACTTTTCCTAACACTGATTACACTTAGCTCAATACAAAACAAATCACTGCCATACTAGTTACAACTTTCCACACCATATATCATTTCCCATATCATAGATCTATTTCACTACAAGAGACTATTCCCCTAACTAGAGACTGGTCCTTTTACAAGTCATCACTTCCTATTAGCAGATGCAACTCCTTAAGAAAGAACATTCCACTATACAGAGACCATCCCTTACTAATGACCACATTACTAGAGACTGCTCCTTTAACAGATACCTTAATAGATAGAGTTCAGGTTAGTGGTGTTTAACACCCCTCTCAAAAATATTTAATATAAAGGATAGAAGTGAGTTGTGCTGTTGGCTAAAACCAGAGTTCCCAGAGAAAACAATCGACCTGCCACAAGTTACTAACAAACTTTATCACATAAGTGTGTATCAAGTACACCTCATCATGTGCAGGAATGACACCATAACTACTGACCACACCCCTTACCAGAAACCACCATTTCACTAGTACCCATATGACTTTCATTACCAAAGACTATGTACAGGGTATACATAATATGTGATTAACAATAGATAAACTACAGTTAATTAAAAAAGCAGCAGGTTTACTATTTGATAAGCAACTAAGTTTACATTTTTTTATATATTAAATACTAGGATGTAAATATAAATAAACATGAAAGAAAGTAAACGAAAAGCTCTCTTTTTCATCTCACTGTAATCATAAATAAAATTTGAAGGTTCCAAAAGGGTAATCCAAAGCCATAATAATCGAAGGACAGACAACAACCAAAGAAAAAGAATGAAAGAACAAACAATGGTCGACCAAATACCACACAGACAACTGATGATTGAGCGACACAAAAAACTGGGATGAACTAAGGTGCTACAGAATGGTAAACATTTCCTTCTCCATTAGTGGCACCTGTCATGTTAGTCTTGTCAAAATTCTAGTGATAAGTCATGAATGAGGAAATGACCTAATTGTGATTACAATGAACTGAACATATCCATGGTCATTTGTGACACAAATACTCTGTAATGGTCAAGTCATGGTGGTGAGTGTAAAACTTTCAAAGTGATGACTTCATCTTAACTACTACGAACCATTGGTTCAGTAGCTTCCTTGTTAGCAGAGACCCTCTATCAAAAGTTCTTATATGATTCATGAAAGATAATTCATGCCAAACAGTGATTGTGAAATGTCCCCTGTTCTGTAAATGAACAATATTAACTTCTAACCAAAAAGCACTATATATGTGGTTTATTTCACCTAGATGTGGGAGGTATCAGAAAGATTATTACTCTTAAAAATACTGTCATCATTATTCCAATAAAAATGTAGTTATCAAATGTTCAAAATCGAAAATGTGTAAATTCGATTTCTTCGCTATGTAATAAAAACGTAGATAGCATATTTAGTGCGCACGGTGCGTTTCTGGAATAACCTTCATCAGGTACGCTCAAAATCTAAAGATTGGAAAGCTAAATAATATAAAGTTTTGGGAGCAATAAAACCAAAGGTCCTAAACAGGATAGCTAAAATCTGCCAAAACAACAAATATAAACAAGAAACAACCACAGGGTTGATTTATAAGATTAAATATCTCTGGGAAATTAATTAAAGCAAATTGACTACTAAAACAAATTTATAACACTGCAGTATCTAATATGTGAAGATTTAAGGAGCACATCTATGAAATACCATACTTTAGTATTCTCTATCAAATATACCCTAACTAGTACGTTGTATATATAGCAATCCATAATTTGTGTGTCAATTTTATTGCCACAATATTTTACAAAGTTTCTGCCAATATCCCCTTGTCTTCCTGTTTCTGACTCTCGTCTAACAGTTCCCAAAATACCCCTCCCTCCTCTCTTCATAAATCACATTCACTTTGTCATATCATCCATGTTTCCAATGCTTAACAAAAGAACAAACGGCAACATCAAAAATCTTAATTATCAATCAAAAATCTTATTCTTTTATTTACCCTTTTCATCATCATTTTTACATCAGAGTAGTCACCCAATTCCAAGATTTTGCACAAAAAAACCTTATATATTACATTTTACTTGCCAAGAAAGGGTCTTGAGAATAATTTTTATTGAGAACAGATTATAAAGGAGATTATACAGATTATGATCTAGAAATATTGTTAATGTATGAATAAACCTTCAATAATGGATGTGTGTTTGTGTGTTGAATGAATCTCAGCATCGAACAGATGTGAATAGCATACAATCAAACCTTGCTATCTCAAACTCAGAAAAAAGTTTGAGTTTTTTTTTAAGTAACTCATTAATTAACTCAAGTAATTCATTACAACTTCTTAGTAGTTACATGCTTAATTTAACCCCCCCCTTTTCCCCCAGTAAATTGAAATACAGTGTAAAGTTCAAAGCAACATCTTAGTCTATTTAACTTCAACAGTCCTGGAAATGAAAATTTGAATTTACTGGTCCAAATCAAATTCTTGAATTTATCTTGATATGCTTCTAAGTAAAAACTGGTCCGAACAAAGTTTTACAAGTCTTGGGCCAGAGGTCCAGTGCTCATTGTGACGACTGCTTCAATATAACAAGGTTTGATTGTACAATGGTTTCTACGTGTGGGAAGTTCATCAAAGCTTTTAATAAGCAATTTTCTGCCACTTACTCACTTTTAATCATCAAATTCATATTGAAGCTGTGTTGAAAAAGTTGTAAAAAAAAGTTTTACAAAATAATTATATTCAATATATTCAAGAGTTTATGTACAATACAAAAATTATAAGAAAACATTGAGCCACATTTTATTCTTTTCTCATGCCTTTAGATGGTTTATGGTGTTTAACGCCACTTTCAACAATATTTCAGCAGCCGTTAGATCATAATGATTCATGGATCAATGACTTTAGAGATGATTGCATCCATCATTTCCACGCATGATTGAAAAAAAAGACCTGTGTAAACATGTAAACATCAGTGAAAATCAAATACACAATTGTTGTCTTACTTGTCACAGATAAAACGTGGATTGGAAATTCTGACATCTGATCACATCTACAAATATAATATTGTTGACATGTTTTACAAAAATGGAACAGATTTCTTGGACCAGTTTTGCAATGTTCTCTTGTCATCTGACATTTTTTTGTGTATTCACTAATAAAATGTCCACTATTATATAGTAAAATAGCAAAAACAAGGGCAATGCAAAGCGTGGCATATCCCCTCGCCTAAAAATTTGACCCGGTGACCTTGACCTTTGACCTATGACCTTAAAAATCAATAGGATTCCAGATTCTCTTAAGGACTAAGTATGTACCAAGTGTGGTCAAAATCCATTGAAGGATGTTGATTCTAGAGTGTTCACAAGGATGTTACATGGTAAAAATTTGACCCGGAGACCTTGACATTTGACCTTGAAAATCAATAGGGTTCCAGATTCTCTTAAGGACTAGGTATGTACCAAGTTTGGTCAAAATCCATTGAAGGATGTTGATTCTAGAGTGTTCACAAGGATGTAATGCAGTAAAAATTTGATCCAGTGACCATGACCTTTGACCTATGACCTTCAAAATCAATAGGGTTTCAGATATTCTTAAGAACTAAGTATGTACCAAGTTTGGTTGAAATCCATTGAAGGATGTTGATTCTGGAGTATTCACAAGGATGTTATGCGGTAAAAATTTGACCTATGACCTTGAAAATCGATAGGGTTCCAGATTCTCTTAAGGACTAAGAATGTACCAAGTTTGGTCAAAATCCATTGAAGGATGTTGATTCTAGAGTGTTCACAAGGATGCTATGCGGTAAAAATTTGATCTGGTGACCTTGACCTTTGACCTTGAAAATCAATAGGGTTTCAGATTCTCTTAAGGACTAAGTATGCACCAAGTTTGGTCGAAATCCATTGAAAGATGTTGATTCTGGAGTTTTCACAAGGATGTTACACAGTAAGAAATTGATCCGGTGACCTTGACCTTTGACCTTGAAAATCAATAGGGTTCCATATTCTCTTAAGGACTAAGTATGTACTTTTTTTGGTCAAAATCCATTGAAGGATGTTGATTCTAGAGTGTTCACAAGGTAATTATGCAGTAAAAATTTGACCCGGTGACCTTAATCTTTGACCTATGACCTTGAAAATCAATAGGATTTCAGATTCTCTAAAGGACTAAGTATGTACCAAGTTTGGTCAAAATCCATTGAAGGATGTTGATTCTAGAGTGTTCACAATGATATTACGTGGTAAAAATTTGTCCCGGTGACCTTGACCTTTGACCTATGACCATGAAAATCAATAGGGCTCCAGATTCCCTTAAGGACTAAGTATGTACCGAGTTTGGTCTAAATCCATTGAAGAATGTTGATTCTAGAGTGTTCACAACTTACAAGGATGTTATGGATGGACGGACGGTAGCGTTACTATATCCCATTGCAACTTCGTTGGCGAGGAGATAACAAACAATGCTGTGTGAAAGTAAGCATGTTAACAATAAAGCTTTATACAGACATGTTCTCATCTGGTCTTTAAAACAACCTTTTGGAAAAAAGGGACGGGTAACTTAGTAAAATATAATACAGGTAACAATAACAATGTTCTCTCTAAAGGCTAAGAAAAAAAATAACTGTGTTTCCGCTAACATGCTCTAAAATATTAGGGTCGGTAGGTAGGGAAAAATATTCTATTTTTTAAAACATTTTTAGCTAGTTTCTACAGGGGACACACTCTGACTTTAATAGTGCTTGTTCAAAAATGGCCAAAAAAACTTTAGGGTATGCACAAAAAATTAGGGTTGGTAGGGTTAGCGGAAACACATGTAATTTTTTTTGGCCTAATTTAAACAGTATTCTATGACCGTTCTCTGAAGCTCCTGTTTTACCTGATCTTCCTCTTGTTGAGTGAAGTCATTTTTAATGTTAAATGCTTTTCTGATGTCCTCTGGTGATTTGCCCTTGATCAAGTTGCCGACGACTTTACATGCAACATCCAACAAACCCTCAATCTCTAAAGTATGGGCAGCCTGAAATGTACAATTAAGTCTTGTAAACACATACAGTATAACATGTACAGACACAGTTGAACTACCCATTATATAATTGTTGTCAGCAGGGGCAGATCCAGAGACTCTGTTGACAGGGGGGGGCTCAGTTATGGAGCAATATTTTCAATAATAGATGGAACCAACTGTAGTCCCAAAGCGGTTCTGGTGTTTAGGTTGGTAAACCTTGTTTTCATTTCATTTAGCGCATAGTCGAGAAAAGGTACAGTTATTAACTACATAAAGTAGTCTTCCTCTGCTTCAACATTATCTCTCATTATGTGTCTCCCACATATTTTATTTTTATTAACCTCTATGTCTAGTGGTTCACATATTTTATTTTTATTAACCTCTATGTCTAGTGGTTCACATATTTTAACACTCCTCTCAAAACACTGGTGGTTGATCATGAATTGTTCAACATTTGCTCTGCAGTCTAGTGAGCTCTGAACTAAAGTTATGCTTTTTAAGGATCTGCCTATGTCAAGTGAACTTTCTTGTAGTGATTTCTTAAAAGCCAGGCATACTTGAACAATAACAATGGTTACGACAAAATCAAAGTTGCAAATTGAATAGAACAAAGAAGTTACATCAGCTTCTCTTGGTCTCATGTCTGTGTGTTTTTGGCAGTTTTGTAAAGTGCTCAAAGGTCTGAGCAATAGCAGGCAAAAATTTAATTTAAGTCTATTTCATTTCTAATTAATTTTAATTATTTTATAATGTATTTATACTTTCATTTAGAGTTTAAAATATATTGTATTCATATATTTTCAAAACAGAAACTCATGTATTTTTTTAATACAGCAACTATTGCCTTTAATTTTATTTGTAAAAATAAATGTTATTTAAAAAAGAATTCCCTTCAAAGGGCCTCAATTTACAGGTGTTGGTGGTTATACCTATGATGAAATTATGACACTAGACATGTTTATATAATGGCAATATCTGATTAATTGGTATTTTGACAATACATTCATAAAAACTTCAAATAAACTTGAAAATTTGATTTCGCATAATTACTCTAGTCTTTGAAGATTAAATCAATACTAAGAAATTAATTTGTATTTTGTTTTACTTTCATCTCACAGATCGAAACCATTCGATTAAAAGCCATACCGTGACGTTAAATAGCCTTGAAAAGCGTATATGTTAATATATGTGCTTGACTTTTTCGACGGGAGGGCTAAAGCCCTCAAAGCCTCCCCCCCTTGAATCCGCCACTGGTCAGGAATGCATAGTGCATGAAAAAAATTCCAAGTCATATTGGGAGCAAGGGAGCAATCTCGTTAAATTGTATGTTTGTTGTACATTTTTCTTATTTTCACTCTTTGGTGATACACTAACATCTAACAACATTCCGTATGGGGTCACGACAGGGTTCATATTTACAACCAACCAATTAGAGAGGAGCCTTCATTTTCTCTTTAAAAACTGTTCCTGTGACTTGGTTGCCTGTAAAACAGTTAGTCGGAACGAATCAAAATGTTTAAAAATGACTCATGAATAATTCATGACAACTTAGTACAATGATTTTTCTGTCAGTTGACTCATAAGTGATGAGTGAACAGTAAAAGGAATGTGATCAGCTGTAGGTTGACTCATAGGTAATGAGTGAACAGTAAAAGGAATGTGATCAGCTGTAGGTTGACTCATAGGTGATGAGTGAACAGTAAAAGGAATGTGATCAGCTGTAGGTTGACTCATAGGTGATGAGTGAACAGTAAAAGGAATGTGATCAGCTGTAAGTTGACCCATAGGTAATGAGTGAACAGTAAAAGGAATGTGATCAGCTGTATGTTGACTCATAGGTGATGAGTGAACAGTAAAAGGAATGTGATCAGCTGGAGGTTGACTCATAGGTAATGAGTGAACAGTAAAAGGAATGTGATCAGCTGTAGGTTGATCCATAGGTAATGAGTGAACAGTAAAAGGAATGTGATCAGCTGGAGGTTGACTCATAGGTAATGAGTGAACAGTAAAAGGAATGTGATCAGCTGTAGGTTGACTCATAGGTGATGAGTGGACAGTAATAGGAATGTGATCAGCTGTAGGTTGACTTATAGGTGATGAGTGAACAGTAAAAGGAATGTGATCAGCTGTAGGTTGCAGTTGATGCCAGCTAGCATTCATTTTGATTTAGTATCTGTACTTTAAAAGGTAAGACATTTCCAGATGGGTTTGACTCACACTGCCCATGGCATTGGTTGATATTGTTTTTCTTATGACTCATGAAACATCAAATTTTATGATACTGAAGAGCAATTACTGCATTTACATTTTATACATGTAGTTAAATATCAAATTCTTACAGAAATAATGTCAAATAGAACAGATTGGCCATCCTCTTGTAAAAACTTATCATCCCAGGAGCTAACTTCCTCAGTAGATTGTTTCAGTCTGTTGTCCTCATCTTCTGGAGGGAGAGGGTCATCCTTATGGTAGGTGCACCATGCAATAACTTTCTTTAATGTATTAGAGTTGATTGTTTTGATTGTCAGAGGTTTATCATCACTCATTAGTTCTGGAAAAGAAATGGTGCTCTCAGTGATCCTTAACATAAGACAAATAACAGTTTACTGTAAACTTTTTTGTGGGTACTACATGTAGATAGATATATATATATATACAAAATGTATTATTATTATTTTCTATCAAGTAACTGGGAAGAAACATACTTTAAATGTTAAAAAAATTTCTTTAGAATATCTGATTACTATTTTGAGGAAGTTTTTATGGGTTGTCAGCAAACCACAAAAAAAAAACAAATATATATTGTATATATTGTCTACACATTATGGGTTTATCAGCTTCCTACTTTTCCTGGCAGGATTGATTAAAGGATTTCAGTCATTCCATCTTATGTTATGTTACCACCTGCAATTTCAAAACAGCTGGTGATATTTTTAGGTGGAGCACAATGCAGGGATAATGAATGAAAAGAAGAACCAACTCGAAAATAAATTGTGCTATTGCAAAACTAAAGCATAATACTCAATAATAGACTATTACAAATATCTATAGACATAGTTGAATTATGCCTGAGTATTGCATAGTTCTTTTTTAGTACTATTCTGTAGATCTCATACTATTTGCTTAACTATTTACCGGTAGACATATGCTTTCATGATTATTACACATATTTTTAAGACCATAACCGTAAACCCTAACCCAATATAGACGGATTTAAAGGGGTATGGTCTTTAATGCCACTTTCAACAATATTTCATTTATATCGTGGCAGTCCAGTTCTGTTGGTGGAGGAAACCAGAGTGCCCAGAGAAAACCACTGACCTGTCGCAAGTCGCTGACAAACTTGATCACATAATGTTTATCGAGTACACCTTGCTATGAGTGGGATTTGCACTCACAACTTTAGTGGTGATAGACACTGATTGAACAGGTAGTTGTAAATCCCACAATCATATGATCATCAATACCAAATATAAATGTCTCATTTTAATCCGAAACATACCTCCAAGAACAGGAACCAATTTTCCAAATTTCTTAGCAATATCCAAGTCAATTTCAAAAACTTCTTTTTCATAGGTTTCTAGCTTGATTTGTGGCATCTAAAAAGACAAAAAAAAAAGTTTATTGGAATGTGTAATTATAAATTTATCTATTCAAAATGGAAAATATATAATCAGTTTACTGTCAATTCCAAAAGCTTGCCTGCCCCTCCACACACACACTTTTTGGTCATCTCCTGAAGCTTGCCCAAACCGACTTTAAGTTTTCGGTCCATTGTGGCATTACATAAACTTGCCCTTCCACTTTCCGTCCCTCTCCTACGTCCTCTGCTCAAATACATGACATATCGGCCCTAAGACCACTCTGCCCCAAGACAACTCGGCCCCAACTTTGAACAAGTCGGCCCCCAAAAATAGACAAGTCGGCCCTCATTTGAAAGACAACTCGGCCCCCTTTTGTAGGTAACAATTTGAATATGTTTAAGTTATGGTCAAGTCGGGCCTTCTATATAGTAGACAACTCGGCCCCACCAAAAATGAAAGTTTTGAACGCATGGTGTGTGTGAATAAAAGGACTCAAACAAGCAGCATTTTTAAGACCTCGCTAAGTAGAAAAGCATGCACGATGAATAATTCAGAATCAGTTTATGCTCTGTAGGAGGCACATAAAATTTAATGTACTTTACTCACATAATCAAATGTCAGGAAGTTATTGATGTCCAGTAAGCTTGCACAGAATCTTAAAGAATAATTATGTTAATACTTGTGTTTTTCGTTCTTGTTTGTAATGTCTATACTTTGTTTTCTATTTACCATTGTTTGTTTGTTATACTCATATATATTTTGCAAATTGTATTTGTGTTGAATTGTTTTCTGTACCGATGTAATGGATTTGTTGTTTGAGAATAAAGATATGGCTGTGAAATAAAAAAAAAAAATACTAGTGGAAATTTTATTCTTTATTATGTTATCAACAATATTTAACAAGTAATGTCATATAAAACATCTGAGCACTAAATAAATACACTTCAATACAAAAGTTGCTAACCCAACAGTAGTGACATTTTGCAAAAAGTTTTGGAGGCAACATACTTGTCCCACAGCCGGAATAGTTGACACTGGGGCTGTCTGGTGTGTTTACGGGATGCACCTTTCTATACAAAGTCAATTAAAACCTGTTTATACACATCAACAATTAAAACTGTTAATTTAAAACTCACCAACTCCAACTCTCGAAAGAGAGGCCGACTTGTCTTTGGGTCAGGAATTTATTTCATTTTATTATACTTAATAGTGAGGCCGACTTGTCTCGAAAGAAAGGCCGACTTGTCTTGGAGCCGGGATTGAATAAGGCCGATTTGTCCATGAATTGCTGTTTTTTTTATATTGATATTCCAGTAAAATTTAAGATAAAACGATTATTCTCTTTAAGCTGAGCTCCAATATTATATATTAAAAGGGGAAAGCGTTTGACAACAGTTGCTTTTTTCAGATTTACTTTCAAAGTCAAAAAGTCAGTTTGGTAACCAATGTAAACAACCGTTTTAATTGTAACATGCAATCTGTAAATATGTTCCATGTGTTTTCCCCTTCATATGTTACAAAATATTGTCATAGTACAACCCTGAAAGCATAGTTTTGTATCATAAAACGACATTACCTTTGGATTCTTTGTTATGTCGTAGATCTGTACAAGTTTTGGCTGGCTTTCCTTCTGTCAAGGGAGGTAATACTCCAGTTAGAATAAAAACAATTGCGGACCAACGCTAGTATTTCGGTTTTTATCACTTTAACGGTCATTAACTCTGTAATCTTGTGATCTTGGTTATCGATAATTCGATATGTACTTTATATAAACTGTAAATTGAAGGGGGAAAATGCTGCGCATGTACTTTTTTTTTAAATACCTAAGTGAAATAAGCCTATAAAAAATAACGCAGCTTACGGATAGCAAGGATTTATATAGTAGGACTACTATATAATTCCTTGCCGATAGCGTATGAAGTTTTCTTAATTACACGGGTTTAAAATATAATAATCATACATTATATAAGACAATTTTGAAGATACCAAGTGAGTAATCAGAAACCATAATTCGGGGAAGAGAAAATTCAATAGCCAAATGAAAACGGACAAATAGACAACATTATTATCGACAAACAATTCACAGAAAACTACTTGCACAACTCGAACCACACCTAAATCTCTGCTTCTTCTTTGCATCAGTTTAAATCACAGATCCAAACCCACTACATCTAAACAGTTTTCCATTTTATATAAGATAAGATAAGATATTCTTTATTCCAATCAAGGACCCATACAGGGCATAGTCACTAAAATGATTGTAACAATATATAATATTATATATATATGTAAATACGTTACTTTTTTTTCTCTCTTATTTTCACTATTCATTAATTGTAAATATATGGTCTGTTCACGCCGATCATAGTCTTCACAATTGACGCAGCATCGTATGATGTAGATGTAGATGGGAATGAACGTAGGTGGTCGGGTTCGAAGGATGAGCAGTTCTGGTTCACTGGTGGCACCCGTCGCTGTACTCACGTAATAAATTCTGGTTAGAAGTCATACTCGGTTTTAAGGTATTAATAATGAAGGGAGGACAGAATTATGACTAAAACAAACGGAACATATAAGATAAGATAAGATTTTATTGTCCAATCAAGGTCCCAGCAAGGGGCAGAGTCATTACAGTGATTTATATTACAAAAAAAACATTCTAATACATAAATGTAATAAACAGTATACAAACAAGCAATTTGCAGAAATTAGATGGGTACATATGTACTAAACATATCTATGCCTCTGATTAGTATAATATTTGGAAGAGTCCACTGGGCATTTACAAAAACCAAACACAAAACAAAAAAAACAAAAAAAATATATATATCCTTTGTAGATATTTAATAGGTTATTAACCTCTTCTGAACACCGAAATAGAAATAAACCCTTTTATATTTACAAGGGGCTAATTCAATGACAGAAGGCAAATCCAGTGTCCTCTCCATGACCAATGTACATGCATGAGAGCAATGCCATTCATATACAGAGGTCATCAAGGGCCGGTGCTTAAAGGACATTTAGACTGGAAATGATTAACCAAAATGAGATTTAAGTCCTCCTCATGGTCAATGTACATGGAGGAAATTTGCATCATCCAGATACAGAGGCCATCAAGGGCAGGTGCATTAGGACCAATTTTCATCATTAAATTCTTAAATGCATCAAGTGCCCAGTGGACCTCGCAGCAGCTGTAGAAGAGAGAAGCATCTCCCAACTTGATATTAAACTTCAGGAGAGAAGATTAAATATGTCTTAAAAAAAGTACAGAGAGCACAAAGAATATCAACATTTTCATTGTTTAAAAGCCATACAAGTTTTGCATCTGTATTAAGTAATGAAGAGTTTTTACAATTTTCATTGATAATGGATATTAAGGCTTCTCTTTCCTGAGTGTGATAGTTACAAGAGAATAGCAAGTGTCTCTCATCCTCTACAGTATTATCCGTGCATCGTGTGCAAATTCTGTCGTGTCGGGGAATGCCCTTGTATCTGCCAGTTTCTATGGCTAACTTGTGAGCAGAGATTCTAAATCTAATCAAAGTTCTCCTCTGTTCAAAATTCTTAATTTTGTCAAGATATTTTTCAAAACCAAAGTTGTTTTTTACAGTAATATAAGTGCCCAATTTGACATCTGAGAATTTTTCTTTATTTTTGTTCCATTCATTAATGAAAAACTTATTTAAAATTGCATTACCTATCTTATTGTTTTTCAGATCCAAAGATTGAGCTATTTTATTGCTAATAAATTTTATTGAATTGATATAGATTCTTTATATGCTGCATGCAGAAGAGGAAACATTTCTTCAATTTTTTTTAAAGTCTATCATAATATCTAATCATTGCTTTAATGACATTAAAATGAAGAGGAAATCTACCAAGTTCTGATAGAACAGCAAAATTTGTTGCCTTTTTGTGTACACCTAGTACATATATGAAATGCTTATTACTTACTTTAAAAAAAATGTTTGGTAAAAAATAAAAATAAAATGGCAATCAGCCTGTCCTATGTAATAAATGCAAAATAAAATGGCAATCAACCTGTCCTATGTGATAAATGCAAAATAGTGCCTCCATATGACAATCATAATGCAGGGGCGGATCCAAGGGGGGGGGGGCGCACCCGGCGCCCCCTCCCCTAAAATTTGAAAAAATATGATTTTTTTTGCGTAAAATCGTGATTTTTCACACGAAATACCCCAACAATTTTCGCGCCTCCCTCCGCTCGGCGTGATTTTTTTAAAGTGCGCCCCCCCTAACTTGAAATCCTGGATCCGCCCCTGTAATGCATATATAACACAAGAATCGAATGCTGCCATACCAGTGAGAATAGACATCCGCCAGTATACGGTAATTCTAAATAGAGGTATATATACAATACTTGTGCACTGTCGAAGCATACAGGTAATATGTGTATGAGGCTTAGAAACGGGGGAAAAGGCGAGGCTTCGCCGAGCCTTTTCCCACGTTTCGCGCCGTATACACATATTTACCTATATGCTTCGACAGTGCACATGTATTGTATTTATCCTGCAATTTTAAGTAGTAAATAAACGTTTACTGGACGATGATAAAAGTGTTTGAAATAATTTTGTGTATGTATTTGAAAACAAAATCCCCCAATGTGCCCCGATGAGTTTGCCAAATATAAAATTTTATTCTATTTATAGCTGACCAATATCAAAACAAATATTGGGCAGACTATATTGGTCGGTAAATGCTGTCATTGCAGGATAAATTTTGTTACCTTTAATACTTGACCAAGTTTTGAAAGGCACACTCGATTGGCGATATATAAATACATTTTTAAAGTTATAGTTGGATTAAATGTCATACCATTTGTTTATTTAACAACAATATTATTGTATAAGTTAGATACATTACGTATAGTGCAGCGGTCAAATCAAAATAATAAATTAAATTTTTAATGCACCCTCAGAAGACACACCTGGAAACTAATTTAAATGAAAGACTAGAGTGTCTAGTTACATTTTTATCTGGTCGTCACCAAGTCGTATGGTCAGATTCTTTTTTACGGCACTTTTTGTATCAGTACCCTAAATTTTGAAAACACGTAGTTATTTCAATTGTCAGAGTTAAAAGAAGTAATACCTTAAATGTTTGCTACCGATATTAACTTTTGAAAGTTAATTCACATCGATAACAACTTAAAAAGTTCATTGACGACCAAGATGAAGCCGTTTAAAAAAAAAATTAACATAATAGAGAGATAGGAACAAGTGTCCATAATATTGAAGAATTCGAATTATTCTCCGACATAAAATACATCCTTGATTTGCTGTTTTTTAATCGTAATTTATGCAAACGAATATTGTCTTCACTTTACAATCCATATCAGATCAAAATATAGTTCTGTTTATGAAATATCGTCTGTTAAAGATGATGTGTCATTTCAGCTTTCGAATACATATTTTCCGGAATAATATCCTACCCGATTTTCTTCGACATTTATCGTAGTCTATTCCGTTCTTAGTGACATATAGACCTGAATGTGTTCGATAACTTTTGTCAGTTTGAAACATTTAAGCCATATTTGTATATTTTAATGTGTTGTTCTAGCAACTGTTATGATGAGATGATATGATAAGATATAAACTTTGTATG
Source organism: Gigantidas platifrons (assembly GCA_002080005.1). NCBI lineage: Eukaryota > Metazoa > Mollusca > Bivalvia > Mytilida > Modiolidae > Gigantidas > Gigantidas platifrons. Next base: position 19,143 of record MJUT01057848.1, read on the forward strand.
TTTTATAAACCAGATAGGTTATAAAAGGCCTGATTAAAAATTGTATTATTGTATTACTTAAAACCGTATCGGTATGGTACTGATCAAAATCCGAAAACATGTCGGAAAGTTGTAGTCCTGTAAAAGTTGGTCCCCCTGATTCTAAAAGGGAACGTAGAGGTATAAACTGGAGACAGTGCATTATCTGCCAAAAGTACTCGTCAGAAAATTTAACGAACTTCGGTATTAAAGGTAAATGCAGCTTTATTGAAGCGCTAGAATTACGCAAGGCAACAAAGTCAGATCTTGCTCATCAACTTGAAGAGGAAGCTTCCAAACATGTTACACTTTCAGCCTTTGATTCTGCTTGCACTGTTGTTATCAGAGATGGTATGGCTCTCATGCATGGAACTAATGTCAAACAACATAAAACGTTCGGTGATCTTGCATCAGAGTATGTAAAAAATCTGGTGAAACATTTTGAAACAGCTTCAACTGTGGTAGATGTTTATAATCAGTACGATGTTAAAAATTCGATTAAAGGTTGTGAACGAGATCGCCGATCGAAATCACATGGTTGTCCAAAGGTTTTTGAAGTGATTGAAGGTAGGGTCATACCAGATTGGAAGAAATTTCTTTCTTCCAGTCAAAACGAGCAAGCGCTTATACGGTTTATGGGTGAATATATTTGTAACACACTTTCAACAATCTCCATTCTTTCGAAAGGACAATCTTTGGTTTTAGCAGGTTTGTTCACAAATCCAAAAGCAGTGAACAAAATAAACACTGATTGTATAGTTGACTGTTCAGACCTATTTAGTTCTCATGAAGAAGCAGACACTCGGATGGTTTTACATGCACTGTGCGCTGACCAACAGTTTCATGCCAAAGGCTATAATGGTAGAATAGTTGTTAAATCTCCTGACACAGACGTTCTTGTGTTGTTGGTCCACTACTTTCCCCAGATGTGTAACACCTGTGAGTTATGGTTTCAAACAGGCTCTATTTCAACTACCAAGGACGGTAGACGTTACATACCAGTGCACGAAATCTATAACTGTCTGTCATCTGTAATTTGCAATGTCTTACCAGCGGCACACGCACTCACGGGGTGTGACACTACTTCTGCTTTTTTTTGGGGGTATAGGTAAGAAATCAGTTTACAAAGCTCTTAAAGATTTCCCTGATAGGTTTCTTGATCTAACTGCTTTATCTGATCTTGACATAGACCAAGCAATATTTGTTAGCAGGAATATCATTTCTCATTTGTATGACCCTAAGAGAAAATTTACAAAGGTTCACACAGACTTGAATAAACTGTGCGTCACCATGTCCACAAGAAAGGATTGTTCATTAGTTCGGCTCCCCCTTGTGAGTCAACATTCAAACAAGTTGTTTTAAGAGCTTCGTTTCAAACCAAAATATGGGTGAATGCACATGTTGCAAAACCAGCAATCGGGCTTCCAGCTACCCATGGCTGGCAAGAAGGACAATCGGGGCTTGAGCCAATTTTGTTTGAAGGATAATGATTGATGTCCTCTGACTTCCTTCAAGATTTGATCTTCTGTACCTGTAAAGGAAAGTCGGTTTGTAGCAAAAGCTGTGTTTGTTTTGAGCAAGGCCTGTCATATACAGATCTGTGTCCATGTCAAGAAACTGATCTATGTCACAATGTTCAAACGCGCTAAGTTGACGATGATGACGATGAATAAGTTCAAATAGGTAAACAACGGAAACCGCTCTCGGTATGTGAGTGTGCATATAAAAATAAAACTCCATTAAATTGTGGTTTACCATAAATTCAGTAGGTACGAAAATTAAAGAAAATGAAATTTCATAACGTTTTTGCTTGAACATAATATGCATTGGATGCGGACAGGTGGACTATTACAAAAAACGTCATTTTTGCGTCATTTTTCCAATTACGCAATTTGACGGTGATCTGTATGCATAACCTGTTTACAGGAAATTAAAAACTAAAAATTTCAATGAATTTATTGCAAAATATTGGTCGGAAATATAATTTATTCACTTTAAGAATGAAATTTATAGCTTGACCTTTGACCTCATATATTTAAATATCTGACCATATTTCAATGTGACGACCAGGCTATAATTAAAGTACTAACTATAAGCTTTCTGAAAAGGTATAATATAGCCGTGTCTTTTGAGGGTGCATTAATGTCAAAATAATATGGTTCTCGCCGCTGGCCTAGTATACTATTGAAACAAAACAAAGCGGCCCGTACTGGAAATGAGGGATTTAGTTTTCCGTATTTTGTACTCGGTGATGCGAAATGAATAAAACTTAAAAATTAAAATTATCCCCTTTTGACCCCACTCTATATCAAAACAGTCATATGTACATTATAACGCTCTGCATTTTTCTAAAAGGGATTTTTCCAAAGCAATTCCTTCAACAACAAAATCCAGACAAAATATAAGCTCTCAATATATAATTTGAACATGACCCCCTTCTTTCGCTTTGTTAACAAACGAGCGAATTATTCATTCGGTATAATCTCATTAGTACATGCGCCGGTGAATATGACTGACTTTTCCATTGGCAGCATAAATTATGAGCGACATTTTCCGCAAACGTAAATATAAATTACCGTCTTCCAATCAAAGTATACTACCGTATTTGTACTCTTAGACATATCAGAATCGAAATAAATCATGGAAACCAGAATGTGTTTTGAGTTTTAACATGGATTGGCGGATATTAGTAAATTTGACCCTTCGCTTCTGGCTCGGCATAAAATACTCATCCGCCAATCCATGTTAAAACTCCCAACACATTCTGGCTTCCATGATTTATTTCTTACCATATATAGTTGAGAGGGTGATAGATCAGATTGTTACCCTGAGAAAAACATTGTCAATTGAGGCGAAGCCGAGGTTGACAATGTCATTTTCTAAGGGTAGCAATCTGATCTATCACCCTCTCAACTATATGTTATTTAATGTATTATACTGAATGTTTTCAATGTTTCACTTTCTCGTTTGCAATGATGTTTTTTTTTTCTCATTTTTATGTTTCATTTCATATTCAGTCTATTAATTTTTATTAAACTATTTTAAAAATTATAAAATTAATAAAATTAATTTTTTTTTAAAGTTCAAAAATTTCATAAGATTTCAAAATGTTCATAAAATTTCAAATTTTCAATATTTAAATAATAATATTGAAAAATGATCAAATAATTATAGCCTACCATTTCGGTAAATACATGGATTTATAGACAAAATATAAATATCTTTGAAATCGCTTCACTTTCAAGGGCATAATTGATTCATAATTGAGGTTCTAAATGAGAGGGTAACAGTAACAAAATTGTTACCCGCAGAGCCATGTGTCAGAGCAGAATGTTACCCTCGTCTTATCCAATAAAATTACAGCATATATACATGAAGTATAATAATGTACAATAACAATACATCCATTCTGTCCCTTATGTCGTGGTCTTTTGTTTGGAAACGGATATGATCGTAATACCTCATACCAATACTATTATAGCAACCTTTATTCAGTGCCAAAGTTCATTGTATTTAAGACCGTAACTATATATAAGGGTTTGAAACAGGAAAGGCAGTGGAAAATTGTGACTTAACGGCCCAAAATATCTTGTTGTTCTCAATTTCTATATAATTGAGAAGCTTTAGATACCAGTTACTGTCGTCAATAGCGGCCACGCCGTCGAAGCTTCTGGATGGTAAATTAAACATAACACAAATGATGGATTTCAAAAATAATATTTTAATGAATAATTTCAAATGATAGTACATAAAAAATGTACTTAGTCGGTGAATGCAAGATGGATTTACCTATTGCCACTCGAATCCCATCTTTTGAGACTAGTTTCTGGATTTACCTGTCCGACGGTATCATTACGGTGGAAGTGAAGCATCGCCAACCAACACGGACAATCTTCAGTCATTGTTGCTCTACACCAAGTCTTGAGACGCCGAAGAGCCGAGACTGAATACCTCTCACATGCGCATGACCGGCTAGTAAAGTTAGAAGTAGCTTTAAAATCACATGAACATTTGGGTACAAGTCAGCGTCAGCATAATAAATTGGGTCTGTAAGTGTGTTGACAAACTCTAGGTTACAACGGATACATTTTACCAGCCTCTTGTAGAAGACCATTTGGGAATGGCAAGTCATTCATGTATTCTGTTTTCATGTCATTAACTATTTCGGATTTATATTATTTACAAGGGCTGGTACCAGGAAATCGCGAATTTAGATGTGATATGATATGATCAATGAATGGAAGAACGCGATAATGATCTTGGATACTTTCGACTGGGGTGTTTGTTCTGTGTCTTTGCCTTTATGTACGTCTGTCTGTATCTGTATATGTTACGTTGTACTTGTAGTATCCAATTCTGGCTTTTATAGAACGGTAGAGAGAGAGAGCGCCGACGGTCTTATTGTCAGTGGTTCCCTAGGGCGGTCTTAACTGCCTCTACGGAACTGGCATGCACTACGCTATCTGGTAGGTGGTTCCAGTGAATGATAGTACCTACAAAGAAGGAGTTTTGGTACTGAGGTGTTCTACTGTCTGGAATTGATAGTCCCTTCGTGTTGTGGCACACACTCTTTTCTAGGATGTTACTGGTGATATGGTCACTATAAGTTCTAGTTTTTATATTCCTCTTTGGTCTGGTAAAGTTCACAAATTGAGATGTTGGCAGTGTCGGTACCAACCCCTCAACCACCTTGTACATTAGGATCAATCGAATGGGCTTTGTCGACGTAATTTTCAATTGCGATGGAAACGCTCATACATATTATGAAACATTGCATCGGAATATGCCCTTAGGCCCTATATACCCTGAAAAAAAGGAAAACAAGAACTTGAGCCTATTGATGGGCTTTCATTTTAGTCACAAGACTCGGACTGGAGAAGGATCGACAAAGGTCTTGTGTACCTTAATGCGTACTGTAACATAACTGCAACAACGATAAAATCGAATTAGAGTAACACATTGTGATATATGGTGAAGCATCCACTGCGGCCTCACCTTTTGTTTTTGTTTTTTTTTCCGGCCTAGACAATCAGACAAACTGCCTCAATGGTAGTTACGGCCCTGTATTTGTTCAAAAGTGGATTTGAATTTATTCCAATAACAACTCCATTTTATATTTCTCCTGAAAATGTTAACTAGATATTAGCTGGACATATTATTAGAATAATTTGTTCACTTATCGGCCGCGATTTTCGCCCATCAAATCAGGGGCGGGTGGCTCAATGAGTTAGGTCGTTGGATCTAACAACTCATACAAGTATATCACCAATACGGCGTGCAGGGGCGGATCCAGGGACCTTATTCACAAAGCGTCCGTTAACTACCACATCCGTTAACGTCTCCGTTAAAAATTTCTGCTAAAAAATTGGTATTCACGAAGTCTCCGTAACTGAACGCACCCGTTAACGTTCCCGTTAAACTTCTAGTTTACGGAGAAAATTAACGGATAGGTTGTCGTACCCGTTAATCGGACATTTAGCAATAACAAAATCCTTTTATGATGGGAATGCGTAAAATAATATATGTCATATTGCTTTTTTTTCATTAGCAAGACACAAGCTTTGACAAAAAGTATTGCAAACGTTAATTTTTCCATAATCTTATATTTTATATTATATATCACATTTTTTTTCTAAAAATAAAATGAATTTGTTTCTTGACAGATTTTAATCATACATTTACCAAAATGTGCAGAATATTCTACAATTTATATATAATAAAGCATTTTGTAAAATGTCCATTCATGGCATGAATAAACTATTCATCTTTGAGCCGCTTGTATATAAATTCATGGAAAAAATATTCTTCATTTATTCAAATGGAAACGGACAATTACAGAAAACGGACAATTTAAAAAAAAGATCAACATACATCTTACACGACAAAATCAACTAGAGGAACTGTGATCATACTCAAAGTGATATCTCCCGCCCACCACATTTTTGAAAATCAATTTATCTTTCCTTGGAGATGTCAGAATTGAATATATCGCTTCGTGTTTATCAACAAATGATGTACTTCCTTGGTGTAATAGGCATGGGCGGATCCAGTGTGTGTGTGTGGAGTGGGGTGGAGTCATTTGGTTACGGACCCCCTCCCTCTGCCCTAGAATTTTCAAAATATTTGCAACAAATATATAAAAATTGTCTGGACTATCTTTTAAACTTGGCAATTTTCCGGATACCCTTCGAAAAAAATATGGATCCGCCCATAATTAAATAATATAGGTATGGTTACTTTAAAAATGAGATTTATTTGGATGAGGCTAAAGAACAGGGGTACTGCGAGGCTTTGCGTACCGGATGCGCCCCCCCCCTGGATCCGCCCCTGGCGTGGGTTCACGCCCAGCTTTGTAAATTACAAAAAGGGTGCACTCGACTCACAACCACAAGCCGATAAAGTTTACCAGTTGCTTGCCCATGGTCCGGTGATATAGCTGAAATATTGTTGAAAGTGGCGTTAAAACACAAACAATCAAATCAAATCAAATCAAATCGCCCATCAAATCAAAGGTACGTCCTCTTAAAAGTCACTGTTTCGGATAGTTGGAATCTCATATTATAATATTGTCTATTATAACACTACAGTCATGTCTATCATTCTTGTATTTACAATTTATTTGATATTTTATGCAATCACCCTATGTTATTATGTTTGTATGCCCCTTCGTGGGCGCTTTAATTTGGACCAATAAAATCTTATCTTATCTTATCTTATAAGCTTCCTCATAGTCAAACGAATGGAAAGCCAAATAATTAAAAAGTCTTTTGAAAAATAAAACAAAAGCCTAAACAAAACTGTCAAAATCCTATTTTTAATTGATTAAAGTATTTATGATCTAAATAGTAGGTATACATGCATTTTGGAACAGAGTAAACCAGTTTTTAAAAGAGAACCAGTTTGTCTCTTGTTATCCCCCTTAGAAAGGTGGCGCGTTGAAAAAATTTTGGACACTGCATTTCCGATTCTCACCTTATAAACTACAGCTGAAGTCTTATCTTGAAAGGTTATACTATAGATCAATTTTCATTTAACAAAACTAGTATTTTCGTTCGAATAATTGTTTACTTTTATATCTACCGTCCACTATTAGCCCCTCGTGATTCAAAGACTTACAAGTGTGCTCTTGCCAACAAATATGGCGCATCGTTTTGTTGACATCGTATCCGCGGACAGGTCATAGACTGAATTAGAATACCACGTCATTAACACTCTCTTTTAATTTTTCAATATACACTGTATACTACAACACACATTTGAACAGTAGGTTTTTACATATTCCCTTGTGGGTCCTTGATTTGGTAAATAAAGTTCTTATTCATTCATAATAATGCTATATTATATATAGTCGTTAGCCACTTTAAAATTCGGCTTCGGGATGCTTCTCAAAAGGAAGTAAAGATATAGCTTTTTAAAACATATATCCCTGTGTGACAATAAGTCGGTCAGTCATTGGATAATGTTAAGTTATTTTTTTCTTTGCAATTATGTTCCTCGTCTATTCTTGCTCACATACTGGTCGGGGAATGGTTCTCGCCAAGAAGCAATACTCGCCAACTGTCTCATTTAGTGCGATCGCTTGCGAATTTTCGTCTGATTTTTTCACCATCATTAAAGAACGTCGTACCAATCCTTCGTATTAATTTTTATCGAATTGCATTGTGAAATATCGTTAAAATCGGATAAAAACCCTACTGCACCCCACATTCTGTCATAACATCAACAAGGGGTCACATGTGTTGGTACTCTTAAAATAGAAAAACACATGGTATGATCATCGGAGAATCTAGTGACACCATATTCAGGGGCTGCTCTGGCTCCCAAAAAGTAGGAGCCAGAAAAATCGCCAGGTGCCAGTTTTGAAAGTCAGGAGCCAGCTAAAATTTTTACAAGGAGCCAATTTTTTTCGAATCAAAACTATAGATGGAGATAGAAAAGCTATGAAAAACCTCCTAGGACGGAAACATACTCTGCAAATTAGCAACCAACTGATAAAACATAACATTGCCAAGATTTTGATCTAATACAACCCAAATTGTAACCACCACTACCCCCACCCTTTTTGAAATGTTACTGTGCTTTAGTCTAATACCACAACAATTGTAATAACTCATATTTGTGTAGTCTTCAGTAGAAAAAAAAATTATGTTCTCTGCCAATTTCAAATTTGTCCAATTTCTATGTACAAAAAATGTAGATTCCTTGTAGGTAATGAAAATATAGAACAAACTTCATAAACTGAAGCAAGCTGTAAAATAAATTATTATTTCTCAGACCTCGTAATCAAATTTGCAACAATTGGAATAAAAATACAGTAGTTATTTTTTTTTATTGCAGACACGTGTCTGTTTGTAAATAGTGCTATAAATAGAACGCAGTTGTTACCCGGAAGCAGATCGATAGCAATCTGGATTGTGAACTCCTGCTGATCGTGCCATTTTAAAGTTTATAACTTTTCGAGAAAATCACTTTCAAAATACTTAATGGATACGATAGATTTCAATAAACATGATATCGACAATTTCATAAATGAAACGTGACAAAAAAAAATAGTTTGCAATATATGGCGGACATTGTGACAAATCCTGCAATGAATGACGATTACAAAATTATTATGTCCACTTTAGATATCATATTAAATATGATACATACATATACTGTGGCATTTTGAGTACATGTCATAACTTTAAAAAAATCATTATCGTTGATTGAATTCTTTGTCCAGGTAAATCAAGCCAGGTGAGATCAAAGATTACGTAATCAAAACAAAAATTCTATAATCCGTTGATTGGCTTGTAACATGTAATAAAATTGTCATTGTAGTGTATTTTATGGATTATTGATTTTTGTTACGGTACACAGTGATTATAGATAATTTTACACAAGGAAATCTAGGCGCCAAAAAAGTCGCCAGAAGCCGATTTCAGTCGCCAGTCAAGAAAAAAAATTGCAAATTGCGACATTGGCGACCGACAGCGCGATCCCTGCATATTTCCAATATATCTCTACAAATCTTTAAGATCTTTCTAAAAAGTGTCACACTTTGCCTTATTACTCATCCCTACAATCCAAAATACTCACGGTTGCAGAATAAAAATAGATTCCATGTGGATGCAAATGGCCGCCTGCGCATGCACTGTTTACGTCATCAATTACCTTGACCGCTAATTTATACATGGATCCTATATTATCACATTTGGCATAAAACATGGATAAAATATTAAAATTAATTCTAGAAAAGCTGGAATTATTACTTTTCATCAATAAAATGAAAATTATCAGGTAAACCACTGTTGAAAAGGATGTATTTTACGGAATGGCGGAGCGGCGTGGGGATGGCATGAGAGCCTTTAAAACAGAGATGAATAATTATAAGAGTTTTCTACAAACTAACGCAAAAACCTGTTTTAAGAAAGGGTTTTAATTTTCTAAAATGTCGTTTTTCTTTCCTTTTGATGCTTTAGCTTCACAAAAACAATATTTTTTGAAAGTTGGCGAGAATTGCTTCTGTTGCGGCCATTTTCTGTTAAAAAACGCAACATCGTAATAATGGATCCTCGATCAGCGTGCGCTCTCCTTTATGAAAATCCATTTCGTAGGTAAATCATTATGGTTCATGCAAAATAATAATGGGGTGAAACAAAGGTTTCTCGACTTTTTTAAAAAATATTGGATAAAAAACGTAAAAAATGGCGAGAACTACTCCCCGACCAGTACATGTGTAAAGTTTCATGAAAAAAAGATCGATAATAATAACACACTGACCCATATTTGTTTACTATCCTTTTTCCAAATGGCGTCCTAATACGTCACATAAGGCCGGTCAAAGGTAAATAAAGCACATGTTTTTGTCATAGGCCAACTAAACTTAAAAAGTAAACCAGATTAAGAAAGTACAGTATTTTAGCATTTTCGGTGTAATTGTTTTGTCTGAAAAATTTCAAGAGATGTTTTTTAAAAATAGTTTGAAATTGAAGCATTAAAAATTAATTCATGATGCCAATATTAAACTTGCTTACCCATAAAATAAAGTATTTAATCCAGTGAATTTGGTGTTTTTGCTTTGTCAATACAATCTATTAGACTGACTCAGGGATTTAGCCAGGATTTTGAGACCATTAGTCACTTTTGCGGAACATTTTTTTTTTTCTAATTAAGAATAAACAAGAATGTAATGAGTTTAGTTTTAAAATCAGTTACTTTGCCTTATTGGTTAGAAATGGAGATTGAAAAGCTATGAAAACTTCCTAGGATGTGAACATACTCTGCAAATTAGCAACCAACTGATAAAGCATAACATTGGCATTGGCACTATTTTGATCTAATACCACACAAATTGTAATACTCCCCCCCCCCCCTTTATAGAAATATTACTGTGCTTTGGTCTAATATCACACAAATTGTAATAACCCCCTCCCCACCCTTTTTGAAATGTTACTGTGCTTTGGTTTAGTACCACAACAATTATAATAACTCGTATTTGTATAGTCTTCAGCAGACAAAAATATGTATCTGACAATTTGCCCAATGGTCCAACTTCTATATAGATGATTCTGTGTAGGTAATGAATATATAGAACATACCATAGGTACCAGATTTGTGGACACACACCCCCCCCACCTTTTTTTTAGCTCACCTGACCCAAAGGGTCATGTGAGCTTTTGTCATCACTTTGCATCCGTCGCCGTCGTCCGCATCTGTAAACTTTTCATACTTTCTACTTCTTCTTTGAAACCACTGAACTGATTTGGACCAAATTTGGCAGAAATGTTCATTGGGAGGTCCTCTACTAAATTTGTTATTTTGGTGCAGATCGGAAATCCAACATGGCCGCCAGGGCCAATAATGTGTTCTGATTGGTTGAAACTTTGAAAATCTTCTTGTCAGAAACTACTTAACCGATGGAATTGTAACATTACAGAAATGATGACTGGATGGTCCTCTACTAAATTTTTTATTTTTGTGCCGATCGCATATCCAAGATGGCCGCCATGACTCGACTTAGTTTAACATTGGACCCTATGGGAATTTCACATTTTCATCTTTTTTTTCTGAAACCACGCAACAGATTTGAACCAATCTTGGCAGAAATGTTCATTAGATGGTCATATACAAGATTTTT
>MJUT01057848.1:41739-55809 GCA_002080005.1 Gigantidas platifrons
AGTTTTTGAAACTGGTTTACGATTTATTTAAGCCTGAATTCCTTATGTTAAGGTATAAAATTGTATGTACACAAGATACCAGATATCGATGTTGTCGTTTGCAGTTGAACTTTCACAGATATTTTGAAATAAAAACTAAATTATAAATTAGATTACACTTAATATCATTTGGGAAAGGGAAGTTGTGGGAACTGACTATTGCTTCTCATTAAAATTCAACGGACATTTGGTCCGAGCTTCAGCATAAAATTATCCGACCAGGTAAAAAATTACCGGACATTTGCCAGTGTCCGACGCAACTTGGGAATCACTGCCGTTACTATAAATAGAATTTTTGACAACAGGGTCGTTTCCGCACGATAACTTTAGTTCTGTATATTGGATCTTTACCAAACTTTGCCACATGATTCCCCTGTGGCAGGGGAAGAACCCTATTTATTTTGGGGTCATTAGGTCAAAGGTCAAGGTCACCGCTACTATAAATAAAAATTTTGACAACAGGGTCGTTTCCGCACGATAACTTTAGTTCTGTATATTGGATCTTTACCAAACTTGGCCACATGATTCCCCTGTGGAAGGGGAAGAACCCTATTTATTTTGGGGTCATTAGGTCAAAGGTCAAGGTCACCGTTACNCAGATTATTTATGTTGATTATTTTACTGCGATGGTTGAATGCCGCAGTGTTTTAATTGCGAGGATTGAATGCCGCAATGTATGATTTGTTAAATTGATATTACATTTGTAAATACTGTGAGGTGTTATGCCGCAGATTATTTATGTTGATTATTTTACTGCGATGGTTGAATGCCACAGTGTTTTAATTGCGAGGATTGAATGCCTCAATGTATGATTTGTTAAATTGATATTACATTTGTAAATACTGCGAGGTGTTATGCCGCAGATTATTTATGTTGATTATTTTACTGCGATTGTTGAATGCTGCAGTGTTTTTAATTGCGAGGTTTGAATGCCGCAATGAAAAATTTGTTAAATTGATATTACATTTGTAAATACATGTATATTGTTTTAGTTACAAGGATATTCATTATTCCTCTTTGTATTTTACAGTTACAATTGGTCAATGGAAACAATTTGATGGTTATGTCAACTATTCAACATTTGCCAATATAGTATACCATGTGCCGTCGTTTGTTCAATCTTCTAAGTCGGGTTCCACGTTAAAGAAATGCAAGTGTTATTTTAAGAAATTTGAGCGGTGGTGTAAATCTTGCTTGCTTCAATACTTGCCGGCCACTTCTGCAACTGTGTCTATATACATTGGTGGACTCATTCAACAAGGAATCAGTGTAGCAATTTTGGATTCCAGTTTTTATGCAATAAAGTGGTATCATGTTTTTTATTTTGAAAGTAAACCTTGTTCAAATAAACTTATTTCTTATTGTTGAAAGTGGTAAGAGGTTGTTGAGTAAATCCGTTTTCCAGGTTCTGTCTTCATAGCTTAAGAAGTGGTGGTGCTTCTTCATGAGCTAATCATGGTGTTTCAGATAGATTATGGAAAATGCATGGTCGTTGGGTCACAGATAGGTCTAAGGATGGTTACATCAAAGATAATTTAGAATCTCAAATGGCTGTTTCCTTGAATCTTGGCATATAATTCGATTCCTCCTTTGTTCATCGAAGTTACTGCAAGCAAACAATCATGTATACTGATTTGTCACTTATTTAGCCAATGGATAGAGAATAGAAATAATTTAAATTCGGACGATGTCAAGAGTGAGAATTTAAATGTATTTCTATTTATGTCTATTGGGGTTTTCCATTTTTAATGCGGTCTGTTCGTTTGTCAGTTTATGATGGGTCTGTTTGATATGTATCATTTGTATGGTATTACATGTAGTTGCACGGGATACGCTTTGGCAGTTAATTAAATGGGGGTATAAAATGGGACGTTTATACGATATTGTATCGAGATTGCTCACAGTGACTTGAGGAAAAGGAGGTGTTGAAGTCCTGCATTGATTACTTTGACAATGTTTGATTTATGTAATAATTTAAAATATTATTTGTATCACTATTATTAATTAATAAAATTTTGCATTCGCATAAAAAATATGAAGTTACTGCGAGCAAACAATCCTATATATACTGATTTGTCTCTTATTTAGCCAATGGATAGAGAATAGAAATAATTTAAATTCGGACGATGTCAAGAGGGAGAATTTAAATGCCATTAATCATATATTTGATGATGTTGTTTTACAGATCTAGGAGTTGATGAAGATGATGAGGAGCCTGTGCCTCTACCTAATGTAAATGCTGGAATCTTAAAGAAAGTAATACAATGGTGTACCTATCACAAAGATGATCCACCACCACAGGAAGATGATGAAAACAAAGAAAAACGTACTGATGATATTTGCTCATGGGATGCCGAGTTTCTTAAAGTTGATCAGGGGACATTATTTGAATTAATATTGGTATGTTTCTTACCGTAAATTGTTGTGTACACTTTGGCAAATGTCTTTATAAAAATTGCTGTTCACATTTAAAAAAAAAAAAATGAGCTCCAGGTACTCCGGTTTCCTCTACCAATAAAACTGACTGCAGCTATATAGCTGAAATATTATTGAAAGTGGCGTTAAAGACCATAACCATATAAACTGCCTGTATTTAAAATCATTGCTGATAGTCCCACATTTGTGTGAGAGGAAGTATAACACATTCATGGTATTTATCAAATATAAGGTAAAAAGTACCATTCATCTGAAGTATAGGGACTGAGGTATACTCACTTTGTGATAGTAGTTATATGTATGGAAGGTCTTACTTTTGTTTTGACATTAAGATTGAGAACATCGCTATAAATTTTTATACCAACCCGACTTTTAAATATTTACATCCAAATGTGTCTAGTTAAATAAACACATAATTGCTCAACGATAGAGAAAAATGTGTACCTCTTTCCTTACATTTTTCTTTATTTTGGTCTTCCAGTCTTTTGTTTTTTGTTCCTTGTGGATCCCATAGAGGGACTACCGGTATAGGATTGCACCCTGTCTGTCTCAGATTTTATATCACCACCTCACCTGTTACAGGAAAAGTTTTAAGATCATAGATGTGAATTCATTTTATTGTACAGAGAAGTTGTGCAAAATGTTTTTTTTTCAGAACTCAAAATGGCTGAATGGTGGCCATTTTGAAGACATTTTGCCGTAGGGCACATATATTGCTCAGCGAGACTTATCTCTCCTGCTCTTTAATATTGTTTAATATTTCTTGTTACAGGCAGCTAATTATTTAGATATTAAAGGTTTATTAGACGTTACATGTAAAACAGTTGCCAACATGATCAAAGGAAAATCACCTGAAGAAATAAGAAAAACATTTAATATAAAGAATGATTTTACACCAGCTGAGGAAGAACAGGTTTGTAAAAAAGAAATGTGTGCATGTAGACCCTCACAATAGTTGTCTAAATATAATACATGAACATATGGAAAGCTGAAATTAAAGGAGGGGGGATAACACATGATGCAGTACAACATCAGATTAAGACTAGACTGTTCTAGGAAAAACTCTGAATGAAGATACCAAGTCATGTCCCCAAGGTAAAAAGCTTTGTTTTAGAGAGTTTTGTCGAGTTCTTTATCAGGTGTCCAACCAATGAAAAGGTAGGGTTTTGAGATAAGAATTTGTCTGGAATTGAAAACTTTTATGACTTAGAAGATAGATGTATTTACATCTACATGCGTCAAACACTTAAACGGTGCATTTGGATAATTACATAAATATGAAATAGTATACATTCCTGGTAGTTGTTAGTGTAAATTGCTGTTGTCTTCATTAGAGTTTAAATTACAGATCCCTGCAAGTTTAACAATACAAGATATAACTTGAGCATTTAAAAGTATAGTATAGAAGGGCCCGGGTGGCTCAATGAGTTAGGTCGCTAGATCTAACAACTCATACAAGCCTATCACCAATATGGCGTGGGTTCGCGCCCGGCATTGTAAATTACAACAAAGGGTGCACTTGACTCGCAGCCGCAAGTGATAACGTTTACCAGTTGCTTGCCCATGGTCGGTGGTTCTCTCTGGTCGCCATGATATAGCTGAAATATTGTTGAATTAAACACCAAAAATCAAATAAAAAAATCAATCATTAAAAGTATAGATATATTGTACAATGTCAGATAGACAGGATAAGGTAAAAATGATTTTAGAAATTTAAATCAAACTTGACCAATGTGCAGAATTCAACCCGAACGAAATACATTTACATAATCTGATACATTTGTATTCAAAAAAATATTTTGATCAGTGACGTCAATATTTACAGCCCTGCCCCATCAATATGAATAATTTTAATTTTCTATGCTTTTAGTTTTACATATTATTTCAAATTTATTTTTCTTTTTTAGGTGAGGAAAGAAAATGAATGGTGTGAAGAGAAGTAAAAAAATATCCACAAAGATCAGAATTAGATAAAGAGACTGTATTGTTGTCCCATTCCACATTATATGCTATTATTCTCCATACACGGAAATATCACATTTTTTTATTTTTTTTATTTGGGTATTCCTTAACTTAACTTGCAATTCTTTTGTATTAATGACAGTTATTTTTTTATTCCGTTTTAAATTATTAACATAGTCAGTTATTTCTAGATACAGAATTTTTGACTTTTCTGGAAAGTTTGATCGATAAAAATTTTTTTTTCACTTGCAAGAAGCTCATCAGTTCAAAATCTATTATTTGTGGATGCACGTTTCCATTGGTATGGAGCACTCAGATATATTGTATTTTTTTTTGTACAGAATTTGTAGTGTTTGAAGATTTTAGATATAATAACTTATAAAGCAGATTTAAAATTAAAAAAAGCAACAACATCAGCTTCAAGTTTGGAATCACCTTTTTGAGGAGTTTTTCAGTAGAAATTTGAGTTCAAAAAGAAAGTATGGCTTAAAGATGTCAATGTTATTTTTAATCAAAATTTCTTCTTTCTTTTGTCTTTGTCTTAGTTTTTGGATAGTAATGTACATTATTACTACTATTTTAATAAATTACGATTGAAATAAGACATAAAAGTAAAGAAAAGAAATGATCCGTCATTGTTTGCTTAGGTATAGTAGAGTTAAATCAAATGGAATGGTTGTACCTCATTGTGTCAGAGAGATCTGCGGCCATATACATGCATCTCACCCATGCAGTTTCACATTATGTTATGGCTGTAAAGGATTAAAAGTCTCTTTACTTTAATTGAACATACATCAACCATTTTAGAAGTTAAAATTTCTATTGAGAGAGGTAAAGCTTTTCCATATCATTTTGGGGTTGATGCATGTTTAAAGAGAAGTTTACCAATTAATGTTGTGATATTATAAATGTTTGATCCGCTTATTTCTTGTTCATGCATTAGTGTGTATTTTTAGTTAATTACAAATTCATTTTGTATACAATTCAGAACTTCATTGGATTTGTATTAAAATATTTATTGACACTTTGTTTGTTTTTAAAGTTTAAACAATTTTGATCAACAATTTGACCAATATCAACAAAACATGCAATCACCTCTCACCTCAAAACAATTGAACTTAAAAATGACCTCAGCATATCACATTGGAAATCCAGGTTCTGGCTTAGGACATGCACAAAAATATGACTGGGTTTGATCAGTTAATGGAATCCCAACTGCTCCCCCAACAAATATTTGCTTGCTTTTCATCTTTTAGAATAACTTGACCTTATCACTTGTCCAGTTATTCATACAATGCTTGGGCTCTAGCAAGTTTGTAGATTTACAGAAAGGCTTTTTATTCATATTTCTCCAGTTAAACAAAAGTTAGAGAAAACCGATAGGGCAATCAAAAATGGATTGTCGAGAGACACAGGTAACCTTGGGAACAAGACACAGAATGAAAAGGCAAACACAACACAGAAGACTAAAATGATGATTACATGGACCTGCCAAAAAACCAGGGGTAAACTCAGGTGCTCAAGAAGGATAAGCAGTTCCTGTTTCTTATAAGACACCAGTAGTATTATATATCCTTTGTCCTTCCTATGAAATCACTTGGTTAATTGTGACCAAACTTGTAGGAATGAAGTTCAGTGTAAAAATTCTTTTAATATTCAAATATAATGCAACTATGAGATAACTCAAATTCAATACAAAATTCCTTTTCGTTATAATAGATCTGCTACGAAAGTAGATAATAATGTTCTGATAGGATAAAAGACATGGCAGCTGTATATGTATAAGCAATCATTATTTCTTGTCCAACTTCAAATGAAACTACAAGGTTATTTGGAATCATATGGAATGTTGCATCTCTTATTGAGAAATCCTCAGAGAAGCCATATCTACAGATGTAGTTATTCAGACCTTGAACTGAGAAAGATCCATTCTCAATGGCAGAGTAGTAGTTATGCACAGAAAGTAAAATATCCAAAGACCACCCTAGCACGGTTTAGATAAATTGATCCAAGTGGTTTCAGAGGAGATGATATTTGATCAAAATTGGCCTAATTTGCATATTTTCTTCAAATATCAGCAAAATAGAAACTTATCGGCTAATCCTGTAACATGTGCTACTACTCATTAAAATGTAACTACTATTCATATTTCACCTCAGTGATGAAAAAAAAATGTGACTTGGCTCTTGGTTACCCCTCCCCCCCTTTTATTTTCATGTTCTATTTATACTAACAGCAGTCATGTTTGTTGGAGGGTGTAATCATTTGATACATTATTAACAGGAAAGCCCTAAGGATCATTCAAGGGAAGTTTGGTTCAAATTGGTCCAGTTATATCAGACGAGAGGTTGACAAGACGACAATTGATGGCAAATATTCACATAACCCTTTGGTTCATGTGAGCTAAAAAGGATTCTTCAGGAAACTAATCTTTTTTATGAGAAGCATAGTTTGGTCTTGACCTTAGAAATAACTTGCGATTGTGTAATATAAAGTGAGAAATATTTCATCTACATTCATGAGTGAGTGATTGATTTTTAAATCCAAATCAGCTATATCATGCTGAGAACAAGTTGCATTTGATAATATGATAATGATGTCAGCTTTGTACTTGACCATCAGTCAGTGGGTAGACATGTCACTCCACTCGGACACATTATCCTAATTCTGAGCCAACAAGTCGTTGCTCTTCCTTCATCATGCATGCTTAGCAGTGATGCAACGAATACCAATTTTATAGTTTTTGGTTTGACTCCACCAGGGCTTGAACCCACGATCTACCACACTCGAGGTGATATTCTAACCATTGGGAGCTAGAACACCAAAGGACCAGTAAATCACTTACCTTGTTAACAGTTTGATTTAAATGACAGACAAATATACACCAGGGGTTAAACGGGTTCAACAATATTTCAGAACTTTGTATTGTGGCAGTCATTTTCATTGGAAGAAACCAAGAGTACTTGTAGCAAGCCACTTTTATCTCATAATGTTGTATTGAGTACATCTCTCCACGAGCAGGATTCGAACTCACAACTTTAGTGGTGATAGGCACTGATTGCATAGGTAGTTGTAGATCTAACTACCATATGATAATGACCACAACACTCCCTCAAAAATCGGTCAAATAATAAAATAACACTATGTTACCGTCTTGACAGGTTTTATTAGAAAACCTTGAAATTACAGATATATACAAACTTAAAGTACAGCAAATTATAACATATGTATAAGAACAACATCAATGTTGACAAATTTCTCATTTTAAAATAGTTTTCAATAAGAAAATACAAAATGAATTTTCCATAAATTTTCTGAAATTTTTTAGTCTCATTTAAGGGGTGGTGTACAAAATAAAATGAATGATATCAATGATATTTATACAGAGCTGGAATGGATAATAAGCTATTTACAGTATGGGACCAATTATTTGATTTCAAATCTGATTGTACAAAAAATTATTCTGAATTTGATCAAATTGTTTAAAATGCAATAGAAGAAATGATGACCTAATTTAAACAGAACTTTTATGAATATTGTTGCATGTACAATGCATTTGACATTCACAGAAAATTTATGGAACTGACATTTAAAAATTTGGCTATAAAGTGAGTTTTTTTTTTTTTTATCTCCCTTTGGCAAAGACCATACAGAGTTCTCGTGTGTTAGTGTAAATTCATACAGAAATAATAAACATTAAAGATATCAATATTAATTAAGTGCAGGTAATAAAACTTTTGAGTACGACCTTTGAACTTGTATTTCAAAATCATCCAATCAGAACATTTTATACATTGGATACAGAATTTTGGTTGTACGAGTAAAAACATCAAACACGAAAGTTTTATAACTGCAAGGCTAAATGAACAATTTTGTGTTCAGCGGTACAAAACTTGTTCAGAGGTACTCAATCACAACAGTATGTTTGTTTGATGATGTTTAATGCCACTTTCAACAATATTTCAGTTATATCGTGGCGTCAGTTTTATTGGTGGAGGACCCGGAGAAAACCACCGACCTGTCGCAAGTCACTGAGAAACTTTATCACATAATCTTGTACACTCGCTCTGATTGAGATTCGAACTCACAACATCAGTATTGATAGGCACTGATTGCATAGGTAGTTGTAAATCTAACTACCTTATGATCACGACCATTATGGCCTCTTAAGCACAACTGCTGGAAAACATAATTAAAATATCAAATGTGAATAACTCCTAAATGCCCAACCTACAACCAAAAACCTTGTGTTTTCATAATGGCTATCAGCCTAAATTTTACAATAATTAAGTAATTTGTTCAGAAAACATAACAATAAAATATTTTAACATAAAATATTCAACAAAATTCTGATTTATATAAATACAATTTTAGTATTCTCAAATAAAAATTCTTTATAAATAATTTTTTTTATCAATTTACATGTAACACGGTACATCCCATACCGAAAAATTGTAATATAATATTACCAGATTATCTACTGCCGATCTGCTGCAATAAAAAAACAAAAACCGTGTGTACGTAGTGACTAACATTAAATATAAGAAAATGTTACCATCATGAGATCATAAAATGTCTTACAGAGAGATCTGCAAAAAAAAAAAATATAAATATATATAGCACTTAAATACATACAGTATTTTTTATTTTTTAGTTGGTATTACAGAAGTCTCCCTCTTATAAGGTCAGATTTCAGATGAATTGAGATAGTGAAATAATATTAAACTTTCTCCCTTAAGAGAGGCCATCCTTCTTATAAGGCAATATTTTCTTTGCAGATGAAGTGGCTTTATTCACCAAAAACTGTCAGTCTTAAATCCCTGTGTGATTCTTGTTAGAATATAAAATAACTGAAAATAACTGTAACCATCTACACCCCCTTTTAAATTTCATAGACTGATAAATAGCTGACATCACCCGTTGTCAGTTAAATAATTGAAAATAAAAACAATCATTGTCAACTAAGGGACATAACTCTGGAACAATATAAGGAATAACAATCAAATTCAAACTTAACCTGTGTATTGTGGTGAAAAACATTATGTAAAACAGGGGTTCCAATATTTTTTTTAAGTGAAAATTCCTGAAATAGTTGTATGTTTACTACTGCATGATGAGTAAAAATGACACTATAAAGAAAGCAATCATTTCCCACATGCCGGAGAGTTTCCTCTGAAAAGACGAAACCTTACAACTACAACACACTACTGCCATCTCTGATGTATTTAAGTATAATTACATTGCAATGGGGGCAATGTAAGATTACCAGTGTTATAAGAAGAGCCTAGCAAATATCTTCAGCTTAGCTATACAATCAAAGCCTGAATAATTTTCATTTCATACCATGTACATTTTATACAAGACAGAAATTAAATTTTAGTCGATTTTCATCGTACTTAACATATTTCTTAATACAAAATGGATTATTAGAATTCTTGCTCACTGTGCAAATACGAAATAATGAGCAAACAACAAAAATAACAAGCACATACAAATCTTACATAAAACACAAAGAAATCATTCGAAAACTACGGTAATTCATATATACGTGTGTCACCAATGTCATTAAGTATCACTATATTTCAAATGGACATTTAAATACACATTTACAAATCAATTACCGGTATATGTTTGTATTGTTCTAAAACATCAGATTAGTTGCTATGGCAACTGGTCTCTAATTTCTGTTAAACATGGCTTAATGATAAAATGTATACCACACATGCATGTCACATTTTCTAAAATGTCTTCTATGTCTATCATATACTCATTGCCTTCAATTTTATGGGAGTAAATAGCATTTTTTTTTTTTAATGTAATTTTAATTTCAACTTGAATTGATGATTCTTGAATAGTAAAGTGTGAAAATTCTCTGGATTTTTTTCGCAGTATTCATCTCTCTTCTAGTTTCCTAATGAGAGTTAACTGTTTCAACAAAAATATACTGCAATATCTAAAATTATATGGGTGGTGTTTTCTTTTGGAAAAAAGTGCCTTCCATACACCCCACCTCCCCATTACACTTGTTTTCTGGGATAGCCCTTATGTACTTATTCAATATAATAATTCCCATTTAGTCTTAGTGATACATGAGTAGTCAAGACAAATTATCTTATATTGTAATCATAAGATAAAAAGTTGCTTTATGACAATTAATTTACCAGATTCCAATTTTAAATTTAAATATTATTTCCACAGATATCAATCAATCAACTTACATAATAACTTGTTTCTAAGGACACTTTATATTAGGAATTGTACTGAAGAACTGAATGCAATTTTTTGTAATTTTATTAGCATGTGAAAGCTTTAACTGAAGTATGTTTTGTATGAAGCATGGTACCACTTCACATAATAAAATGTTCTTCTGTCAATGCTTTTACAACCCTATACCACAGCAAAAATATAATTACATTTTTATATAATGAAATACAATTGAAATGATCATTATTTGTTTTATTATTCCACATTTCCAATTGTTGTTATCGTGTGTAGTTAATAAATTAGTTTTCATGACATTCAAAAATAGTTCCCAGAAGTGGTTAAATTATTTTGTGCTTTATTGACTGATGAAGTTTAAATTTCGAAGTCACATGTCAACCTTTTGACCATTTAAATTGGGCTTTTACAAATTAAATAATCACAAAATGTAATTATTCTAATATTAATACATATTAAAATCTCCCCTGAAGATAAAAACTGATTGATTGGTGTTTAACACTAACTTTAACAGTATTTCAGATATATCATGAAAGCTATCACTCTATTTTAGAAACTTTGCTTATATCAAAATATGACTTTATGTATTGTCTGAAGGAGGCGGAATAAATAATGAAGATTAGTAAAGAAAATAAATGTTCACAAATGACGACCAGACTGTTATATTACAAATTATAAAAATAGCGCAAGAAAACCATTTTCAGACAGCAATATTGAAAATTGATTGCTTCATGTTCAAATATATCTTTAAACATGGAGGTGAAATGACCTGTTTTTGGCCAACTTCTGAATAAATATTGTAGACCTAAGCTCTGTATAAGTAGTTTTAATTTTATTTAACTTCGTGGGGATGGAAAATCATATTCTAAGAAATATATATCTCGAGAACGTGTTTTAACCTTTCATTGTTTTAATGAACAAAAATAAAAAGTTACAGAAAATGACCAAATACATTTGTATACAATTAATCACATTTACAAAACATATTTCATATATCCTTAAAAATAACAATCTTCAAGTATCAAATACTACTAATAAACTACAAAATACTCTTAAATTTCTGGTAATAAATATAACAAATTGACAAATAAACAAATTCATCCAACATTCATTCTACCTCAAACACTCACATCAAACAACCACATAACCCACACTATGCAGGGCACAGGGTCTATAGATTCAGGATTACAGAAATTCTTGTCAAACGTGTCCATCTTGTGGCTTGACAAATTTTCTACATAAACTAAGTGCAGATTGACAAACAAATTCTCACAATGCAGTAGAACAAAACATTTGGACACACATGTACATAACAACTTAAAAGCTAAGCTATTTATTGATTAAGTTTTGAAGGAAATGTATTCATTTATTCAAATTACACTAACTCAGGCCTACCTGTAACTGAACATCTCACCTGGTTATAAATAGTCTGCTCATTGAAATATTTACAAATCATAATTCCATATTAGGATGTGTTAAATTAAGTCCTGTTTTGCATGAAAATATTGGGTTCATTCATGACTGTAGATGCTAAGGACAATTTTTAAAAGGGGCTATGTATTTCTACATCTTGGATTTCCAATAGACACAAATTCCGAAAACTTGTAAAATAATTATCCAATGATCATTTATATATTTTGGTTTAACTATGTCTTATGGTGGTAGCCATCTTGGATTTCTTTGTAGATTAATGCCAAAAATTGATTGATTGATTGATTGGTGTTTAACAACAACTTTAGCAGTATTTAATGCCAAAGAACAATTGTGACTAGTTATAATCAAGTGGATAAGTTCTTTCAGAAGATAGAAAGACATGTAACCCTTATGGTCCTTAATAAACTATGTCTCGCTGTCTACCTCTCCTAACCAAGACAAATTAAATGCACAAACTTTGTAGAAGACAACCATAGGAATATTCAGCATTTGTTTGCTTTGAAATGATTAAACAAAGTAGAAATTTAATTTTTTTCCCCCAAAATTGTCTCATGTTAAACATATCCTGCAGTGACATCCTTTCACGGATTCTTTTTAAAAATTACGAAAAGAAAGTTTGAACAGTAATGGTCAACCATACCACCTATATCAACAATATGAACAACCATCTCTAACTTCAAACCACTGATCACAAAAAAAAAACCATGATATATGGCATTGGAAATCCAGATCATGGACCAGGAAAGCCACCAAAATAAGGCAGGGTTAAATCGCTTTATGGGATCAAGTTTGCCATTCAAATTGGCCAGTGGTTGCAGTTCAGTAGATAACAATGACAATGGATACAAGGTAATGATGATGGGGACAACTTGTTTTAACCATTAACAAGGGCAACGCAAAGCGTGGCGTATACCCTCGCCTACAAATTTGACCCGGTGACCTGGACCTTTGACCTAGAAAATCAATAGGGTTCCAGATTCTCTTAAGGACTAAGTATGTACCAAGTTTGGTCAAAATCCATTGAAGGATGTTGATTTTAGAGTGTTCACAAGGATGTTACCAAAGGATGGACGGTAGCATTACTATATCCCTTCGCAACTTTGTTGACGAGGGGATAACAATGACTGGTAAACTAAATATGCACTGCATCTAAGATCACTTTGTGACTATTTTAACCGACTATTATGGAAGGAAGCTACTATTAAACAAATTATTGCAATAAGCTGTTTTGAATCTATCCCTGCGCCTTGAATACACATTTTAACACATAGATATGGTAACGTTTATGCCAAGATTTCCATGATCTGCAAACAATACAGCAATGTTTGTATCAAATACTAAACAGTCACTGGCAGCTATGGCTGACTGAACACCGTCATGGATACTCCGTGGAGTTGCCTCCCATGAAAGTCTTCTCCTGTGTCCATTTAATTCTAACCTGAAAAGAATTAAAGTTAGGCCATAAAAAGTTAATTTCTTGGTTCTCAGGCATGTGGAAATTCTTCGCCGCATTGCCGATTTTATTGCAAAAATAGTAAAAAAAAATTTTTAAATGCGATAGCGCTATCCGTACAGAAAAAAACAACCGCATCCGTTTTTTCTCTTATATCGCGTGGTCGGTGAAACGCTTTAAAACGCATCATGCTTAAATGAGATTTAAAGCATCGTTATGACAATGTATAAATAAAAAATGTGTTTCCGTTTGACATTTAGACAAAATGTCAATCGTTTCTGTGCAAATTCGGCACAAATGTTTGCCAGTTTTACCAGGGAACATAATAGGGGGCTTCTCCGAAGCTTGTACCTTATTGGAATTGTTTACGGAGATAAAAAATGGTACGTTGGGACCAGCGGATTGGACGAATCCATAAAAATTAACCATTTGTGATGTTTCTGTCACCATCAGAAGAAATAAAATTGAAATTTTCAATAAAGTAATGAAAAGATTTATACATTGCCATATTTTTCACAAAAAAAAAA
>MJUT01057848.1:55816-70698 GCA_002080005.1 Gigantidas platifrons
AAGAAAAAATGCCTCCCTCATCACTTTTTACAGCAGTAAAAGAATAAAAAAAAATGCCACCCTCCCTCATCAATTTTGACAAAAAAGGGCACGAGAACCAAGTAATTAATTTTGCATGGCCTTAGCTTTATTTCTATGAGGATTTTTTACTTTCTTTTAATATAGTGTACAACAGCTTATTCTATCGTCATGGACCTAAAAGTCCAATTTGATCAATAAATCAAAACATGAAGGAGCTCTTTTTAGACAACTCATAAACTGTCATCAAATCTAGGTGGAGCTCAATAATACAAAGACAGACCACCTAACAGATACAATTTTAAGAGCAATATGACAAATTATCTTAAATCATTTGGATCCTAGCTGACATCTTAAACTATTGTATCTAATAATATACAACAATGATTTGGTTTGTTTAGTCTTGAACATTAGTGCTGGGAATCTGTAAGATTTTCAAGATCGGCAAGTTAAAGTCCTCTGATGATCGAGCATAACCTTATGAAAACAATCCACATACGTCAGCAATTTCATTTATTCTAGTACCATGTAATCCACATACCGACAAGTTCATTTGTAGAAGTTACATGCTATTTCATCAAACTGAGAATTTCAACAAAATACATGTATTAGTGGCATGTTTGAAATCAATTTGTGAATCCATCATCAAATGAGAAACCATCTTATTACTGATTGATGATTTTGATTTTTGGTGTTTTAACGCCACTTTCAACAATATTTCAGCTATATCATGGCGACCAGTTTTAGTGGTGGAGGAAGCCGGAGTACCTGGAGAGAACCACCGACCATGGGCAAGCATCTGTTAAACTTTATCACTTGCGGTTGCGAGTCGAGTGCACCCTTTTTTGTAATTTACAAAGCCGGGTGCAAAGCCACGCCGTATTCAGGGCTTTCAATAAGTTTTGAAGTAGCAGGCTATTTCCAAAAAGTAGGTGGAGAAATGTGCCAATTAATATTCTCTTTAATGTGTTAATCTGGGGTCATCCCAAAAAGTCTACAGGTCAATTTTGGGTGATTAGACATTTTTTTTCCCAAAATGTCTACTCTGATTAAAATTTATTCCCAAAATGTCTACAGGTAATTTTCTTATGTTACTTAAAATATTTCATGAGTTGCTGTATAAAGTACCATGATATAGCTGTTAATCTGTGGTTCATTTGCTTCATTTTGGTTTCTACTCAAAATAAAGAATGTTGTCTAGAAAAAAGGAAACAATAACTCAAAGTAGAACAAAATTTGATATAATTGATCTTATGCAAATTATGGATCAATTTATACCAGTATTGTCCACAACACTGGTATAACTGTAAAATTTGTCAAAATATCTGTATTGTTGGATACAATTCAACCATACTGGTTTATTTTTACCTTTTATCCGAAATTTTTAATTATTCGCTATTGTGGGTGTAAATAAGGTGCATGTAAGTACAAGCTATATACTTGGTGGTCCAAACCTGGACATCAATACATAAGGATGAAGAAGTACATGTAATGGATGTCTATTTACGCATGTGTATTATTACTACAGGTAATGTATAGAACTGGTTGTTGCTAAATATTGTCTTTGTTTCAGTTTAAGAAGACAGGTTTTTATTTCAGATTAAACTTAAGTGGTTTTATTGTGTTTGATAATAAAATATTGTAAATGGCATATTTAGATTTTGTTAATTTTGGTTTGTTTCAAATATATATAAAACAAAGGGAAATAAATCTTCTTTTTTTTTTTTTATCAACTTACGAAGTTGAAAAATACGATGTCAAACTTTTGTTTTCCTTTGCCACTTTCTTTCAAACGACTTTCCCGGGAAGGCATTGTACTTATAATTTCAAATATTGATATTTTCGTTCATTAAAGCATTTCTGAGATTGCGACTTTAATTTCGTCAATGTGAATGTCCTTGAACTTCATCAAAGCATGGAGAAATGATACAAGAAAAGAGTTTTGATCTGGCATTTCACTTTAGTTTTAATCAAAATAAATTATGGACAAATTGGAGATCAAACAGGGCTCTATTATACAACAAACCCTGTATTTCATACTGGATAGTCGGTCTGGTGGAAACCAATGTTTTCCGGACCAAATTTATTTTTACCGGATTTGTTTGGGAATCACTGTGATACCACTAGTCCTTAACAAATCTCTCGACCAATGAAAAAACGTGTATATTAAACAGTATATCGGAAAACTGTTATTCCAGGAAGCAAAAAAATATATATAAATAAGGCACCGTAAATATAGATTTATTATCGATACACGACAACAATATTGACATGATTGAAATAAAATTCCATTTTTTCCCCCAACAAAATAGCCGGTGGTCTTTCTGTAAATAAACGGCGAAAATCGCCGGCTACCGGCTTCTATTGAAAGCCCTGCGTATTGGTGATAGGCTTATATGAGTTGTTAGATCCAGCGACCTAACTCATTGAGCCACCCAGGATCATTAGTTGATCATTCATGACAGGTACACTACTATTAAACATTATTATTAAATTCATGCTATTATGAAGAATTTGTTTGCTTCATCCCAAAGATTTAAAATTGACATGCATTTTGTTTCTGGGTGGCCAATGTTGTTGTTCTCTTCTCTTTAATCCTTAGATATAATATGATATTTATTACTTAGTTACAATAGAAATCTTCCAGGTTTGTAACATGACAGCTGTCACATGTGGAACAGGAACTACTCACCCTTCCGAAGCACCAGAGTTCACCCTTCCGAAGCATCAACGTTCAGCCCTGGTAATTAGTGGGGCTTATGTTGCTCAAACATTGATTTTCTATGTGATGTTTTGTAGATCATTGTTTATCCTTTTTCTTTTTATCAATTGAATTTAATTTATGGCTCCTGATTACCTCTTTGGAATCTTCAAACTTATCTTACAAAACACACCCGCCTCGATATAACTGAAATATTGTTGAAAGTGGTGTTAAACACAATAAACCAACCTACAAAACACAGCATTCTAATATCATATTATTTCTTTTATTACCTATATGCAAAATTTTCTGCTTGTTTGCGTGTGCCTATCAATTGAACAATTGCATAAAACATTTGCTGGCCTTCCATTTTTTCTTGTTTTTCTAAGACTAACATAAAATTGTGACCAAAACAGGACTGCATCATGACCCAGTCTACAGCTCCAGGTAAGTTGATGTCTGTGGCTAAGAATACTATATCTTCACCTGGTAAAAAAATAGGTTCAAGTTTGAAAAATAATTCCATTATCAGTTATATTGTGATAATAATAGATCATTGTTATTCAAAATACCCTTGAAAAGCCTTATCTTACAAACATGCCCTTTGAAAACCCAGTCATTCATCCCCATACTTATCAAACAAATGATACGCCAGGAGCACATGAAACAAAATTTCTGGGTTTTTCCCATTTTCCCGGATGTGTGTTAACCCTTGTATCAATGGATATACTTGATGAAATGGTTCATAATCGTAACTCTTAATTGGTTGTCTCATCTTTGTTTAGAGCCACTAGGCTATTGATCCCCTCCTGATGATGACATGGAAAGGAATGTTGACATCAATGGGGAGATGATAGTGGATTGTACTGGTGAATATGCTAAATGTCTTGAACTACTAAAGCTACACTGAACCCCAATTACAACTCTCACACTTATTTTAGCAAATTAGAAAGGAAATGGATGTAAATGAACATGAGAGACTATCTAATTTTATACTTAAGATACAAACTAAAGAAAATAAATTGCAAATTTACTGCTGTTCTACATTTCAGTCACAGTAGGGTCTTCAATGAACAAAACTCATACTGTAAACTGAGTGTAAAACTGTCCCTAACATGCCATTAAGATGATCTTACCTTGTAATGTCGTTATACTTTTATGTTGCTGTAATAAATGATTCATAACTTGTTCTAAAGATCCCTGCCATTTACAGGAGGCACCGGGACAGGGACAACAATAAGGTCTGAAAAATATAGTAAATAACAATTAATTATATTTTACAGGAGGCATCAGGACAGGGACAAAAACAAGGTCTGAAAAATATTATAAATAACAAGTAATGATATTTTTACAAGAAGTTAAAATGGGCAAGGAAAAAAATAAGGTTTGAAAAATACAATATGAAACCGACATTAGGGATCCTTGCCATTATACGAGGCACTGAGATAGAGACAACAACATGATTTGAAAAATAAAAGTAAAATTATATTTGTAGGGTAAAAGAAACAGGCAAGAATATGATCTGAAATTATATATGATGAAACAATGATTGGAGAAGACTTCATAAGTTTGTTTAACTTGTGTCTATTTAATTGGCAAATAAAACATGTTTAAACTAAACAATCATATAAGAGATCCCCATAATTACAAGAGACAACATGGCCTCAACAATAAATAGAAAATCATATTCTTGAGGTTCATGAAATATACGAAAATGCTGTCTAATAAAGGATCCTGTCCATTTACAGCAGACACAGAACAGGAACAACAGAGTTTGAAAGTTTGTTTATCCAAATGTTTCATTAAGTTCCCAACAGATTGGACATTTGTTTGATCCTTTATAGTAAATAATGAAAAATTATTTTCATGAAAGCATTGTTACTGTATCATTCAAATGTATATTCAGGTAAACCTGGAAACAAATCATTATGACTGTTAGGCCAAGGGAAACAAATCAGTATGACTGTAAGGCCAAGGGAAACAAATCATTACGACTGTTAGGCCAAGGGAAACAAATCAGTATGACTGTTAGGCCAAGGGAAACAAATCAGTATGACTGTAAGGCCAAGGGAAACAAATCATTATGACTGTAAGGCCAAGAAAAAAAAATACCTGTGTTTCTGCTAACATGCTCTAAAATATTAAGGTCGGTAGGTAGGAAAACGATTTTATTTTTAAAAATATTTTTAGCTAGTTTCTACAGGGGACACATTCCGACTTTAATAGTGCTTGTTCAAAAATGGCCAAAAACTTTAGGGTAGGTATGGTTAGCGGAAACATATGTAATTTTTTTTTTGCCTCATGCAGAGATTAACAAAATATGGGTTGTTTCTCATCGCAACAAATCATGAATATGCAAAAAAAAAAAAACACCTTTATTTTAAACACTTAAAGGACAGGGGCTCAAAACAAGTTGACTGATTTGATTCAAGTCATTGTTTAAACAATTTCAAATGATTTTCTTAACAGGAACTTGTTATTGAACAAAAAACTTTGAAATTGGTCTTTTTTCAACAAATCAAGGGGCATTAGGAGAGCTACTAGTAGCCTCTGGCTGTATGTAATCCTCTTGAAATAAATAAAGAATTAAATAACTCCATAACTGAAAAAGTGTTAATAACTTTATATGGTGCTATTACACAAAACAATCACCTGTATTCACAGTATTTTTTTTTTTGACAAATCAAGGGACACAACCAACTGAAAATGTGTTAAAGTGAGTGAGTGAATGATTGTTGCTTAATGCCAATATAATGCTATATTATGGCGAGAACAAGTTAATTTTCAATCAGATGATAATGATGAGGTCCGCTTTGTACAAGCTTCACTGCATTTTTTATAGTGCTAGATCACTGAAACAACAGTCTGCGGATAGACATGTCACCACACTCTGACACAATATCCTGATTCCAAGACAAACAGTCTTCTGACACAATATCCTGATTCCAAGACAAACAGTCTTCTGACACAATATCCTGATTCCAAGACAAACAGTCTTTGCTCTATCTCCTTAATGCTGTTTGCTTAGCAGAGAAGCAACAAATACCAATTTTATAGTCTTTAGTTTTACTTGATCGGTCTCAAACCCACGGTATACGGCACTCGAGGCAAGCACACTAACCATTACATTACCAATGTGGTTGAAATTGTGTTTAAAGTTTGTATGGTGTTATTACATAACAAAACAATCACCTAAATTCACATATGTCTTCATGGTCTGTTTTATCTGTATGTAACAATGTAACAGGACAACCACTGTTAGAATATTTACAGGGAAACATCACAGTACTGGCAACTTTCTCCATTGCCAGATTTCTTATATTTCCTGCAAAAAATTTAGAGAGAATGACAAAGGTGAAATATAAATACCAATGAATCAGTTGAAACAATGGGTGATTTTGAGAAACAATACTAAACAGAACAGTTCTAGATTGATTGATAGTTGGTTATTATTATACTTCATGTATGTAAGCTGTAATTTTATTGGATAAGACGAGGGTAACATTCTGCTCTGACACATGGCTCAGCGGGTAACAATATTTTTACTGTCACACTCTCATTTAGAGCCTCAATTTGATGATTATGAATCAATTGAAACATTAAAATGAAAAAAAAACATCATTGCAAACGAGAAAGTGAAAACATTCAGTATAATAAATTTAATAACATATAGTTGAGAGGGTGATAGATCAGATTATTAAACCTCTGTATATATATATGTATCTATGATTGGTCCGATCAGCTGTCACATGACTTTGACAATTGCAACGTTTCCTTCGACAACCCCAAAAATTCATTGTGCAAGGTAAAAAAAAATTGTAAGTTTTAAAAACCGTTGTTCGGTTAATAAAACGATTATGGCCATCTTAGTCGATGGACATCCATAATTGTCAACTTGTGAGGATGGTTTTCCCTCGGGAAAACAACCCTCACAAGTTGACAATTCTGGATGTCCACCTCCTAAGAAGGCCATAATTGTATATTGTTACCCTTCGCCTCAGTTGACAATATTTTTCTCACGGTAACAATATACAGTTATGGCTGTCTTAGGAGGTGAACATCCAGAATTGTCAACTTGTGAGGGTTGTTTTCCGGAGGACTTTAGCCCGAGTGAAAACAACCCTCACAAGTTGACAATTCAGGATGTCCACCGACTAAGATGGCCATAATCATTTTATTAACCGAACAACAGACAAAAAGTGATACCTTTATGATAACAGTCTAAAATTGACAATAGATAAAAAGTGATACTTATATGACAACACACACTGAAATTGACAACGGACAAAAAGTGATACCCATTAATATGACAAGACCTTGAAATTGACAATGGACAAAAAGTGATACAGCTTGAGATCCATATATTATACATGTATGTACTTTTGTATGTGTAAGCAAGTTGACAATTATGGATGTCTGCTGACTGAGCTAGTGGAAAACCGATCTGCAGTTGCCATATTTTCTACACAAACAGACGATTTCTGGTTTGCGGTTATCGCCACCTAGCGGAAAAAAATTGGGGTTGTCGAGGGTGACAATACTATTATTTACCTCGCACAGTGAATTTTTGGGGTTGTCGAAGGAAACGTCGCAATTGTCAAAGTCATGTGACCGCTGATCGGACCAATCCTAGATACATATATATAGAGAGGTTTAATAATCATAGCTATCACCCTCTCAACTATATGTTATTTATATAATGTCATTTGAGCAGTATTTCAGCTATATTCATGACAAGAACAAGTTAATATTTGTAGATAAGCGAGTGAGTGATTGTTGTTTAACGTCAAAAGAGCAATTTTTTTAGATACATGTATATCATGGCGAAAGCAAGTTACATCAGAATTATAGGTGGGATGAAAGATGTCTGTATAATATTTATAAATATGGAACATTACAAAATATGGTCACATAAATTAGTCTATACAGTATTAATTTGACTTCAGTGAAACCATGCTAAAATCATAAAAGAAAATACTGTTTTTGTAGTTTCAACATTATTTTTAAATCTGTTTATTTTGTGCCTTATTATTGCACATAAATTTGTGAATTTTCAGTTCACTTTGTTTTCGTTCAGAAAAAAAAAAAAAATCTTAATAATTAAGAATTTAATGCATTTTTTTGTAGTTTTATTGGCGTGTAAAAGCGTGGATCGAAGCACATTTTGTATGAAGCGTGCTAGCGCTTCATACAAAAAATGTTCCTCGGTCCACGCTTTTACACGCCTATAAAACTACCAAAAAAATGCATTCAATTCTTATAATTACATTTAAATCACACCAAAATTTAATATACATGTAGTTGAATTTTTCGTTGTGAATTTTATTTGTATTAGATTATTTGCTGCTGAAAATTACTACTCCATTGATTGTTTACATCTGACGTCGTCATGGAGGCACGTGCAAGTTCGGGTTTGAGTTTTATTGGGATGTAAAACATCTCTTTTATAATCATGTAACCACTTTATAACCAATCATATTGTAACATTTCAATGAAAAATGGAAATAATGTAATCATTCAATTTTGATATACAATGAAACTCAGTCTAAATCGAACCTTGATGGCCTGAATAAAACGGAATCCTGTATACACAGAATCCAAACATGCCCCAATGTAGGAAATCTTTGTTAATACAACCTGTATAAACCAAACACCTGTCTATTCTGAATACAACAGCTAATCCCAAAGATGTTCAGTTTAGACAGGTTTCATTGTCTTCAGCATTTGAAGAAATTATACATTCTGTGAAACTTACCTAGAGGACCTCTGCATGTTGGACAAAGATTCAACTTTTGTCGACAAGACTGGCAAACAATGTGTCCACTCTGGCACTGCATGATGGGAGGAAGTGCATAGTCAAAACACACTGGACATTCAAACAAGGATGCCAAGTCCTGGTTGTTCCCACTTCCTGCAGCGGCTAGAATAATAAATAATAAAAGTTAAAAATTCACAACTTCAACAGCTATTAAATTACCCTATATGTTTATCCTAACTCACCTTCTTTTAAAAATTCTCCAAAGTTTGTTTTTTGCTTATTTTAATAAATGAAGTAAAATACCAATAAAAGCAGATATAAAATATTTCTACAGTTTATGCAACAATTTTTGAATTTTTAAATCATTTTACTTGGCCACCAAATCTACTAAAGTTGTGAGTTCGAATCCTGCTCATGGCGAGGTATACTCGATACAACATTATGTGGATAAAGTTCGTAAATGGCTTGTGGCAGGTTGGTGAAAGTAACAAGTTCAACCAGTTGCACTGTTATATCTAGATATTTTTGCAGTTACAAAATGTATGTGAAAAAAGACCCCAAAAACAACAACAATTAAAATCAGATTGATTTGATTTGATTTTTGGTGTTTTAATACCACTTAAGCAATATTTCAGCTATATCATGGCGACCAGTTTTAGTGGTGGAGGAAGCCGGAGTACCCGGTGAGAACCACCACCCATGGGCAAGCAACTGGTAAATTTTATCACTTGCGGCTGCAAGTCGAGTGCACCCTTTTTTGTAATTCACAAAGCTGGGCCCGAACCCACGCCATATTGGTGATAGGCTTGTATGAGTTGTTAGATCCAACGACCTAACTCATTGAGCCACCCAAAATTAGATTGAAGTCTTTGATTCCATGCTTAGCCATGTATATATGACAATATGTTATTATTGATGTAAAATATATAACTCAAGAAACTGTCTGTTTTTTTTTATTGCCAAATGTATTTGTTGATAACAAAAAACATCACAAAATGAAATGATTTTTTGCAAAAACTCAATAACTCAATAAAAGGAAAAGTATGCTGATATTGCAGAAAACTCAAATTTTGTTTTTTCTGGACAAAAGATACCATGCCCTGAGGTCTTTACTGACATTCTGCTTCAACACAATTTATAGCTGGAGTCAGGGTTCCAAAATTGCATATGGGTTTGGTGGTCCTAGTGAAAAAATGTCAGTCTCCATTAATTTTCAATTGCAAAATACCAATCTTGTGGCAGTCCTTAGCAAAATCTGCACAAGTTTTACTGGTCATGTCTGACAAAATGGACTGACGAATTTCGTGAACTTGAGTACTGTTATTTTAATACCTACCCAGAACTGCAGATGTATTAACTGGGGCGGCTGCATGCTGTCTTTGTTTGCCTGATGATGATGTCTGTCTACTCAAGCTCATGTTTAACACCAATCACAACAATTCAATTCTGGAAAGAAAATATTCATGTTGAATACAAGATCATATCAAGTCTGAAACTATAAACAACTAGAGACTCACTCGATCATGTACAGCTCACGGGCAGACATGTTGCTCCACTCAGACACATTGTCCTGATTCAGAGTCTTTGCTTTTTCTGCTTAAAACAATAAATATAAATTTCATAGTCCTTGGTTTGACTCGAACAGGGCTTGAACCCATGATCTACTGTACCCGATGTGAACATGCTAACCATTATACCACTGATGTGGTTTATCTTTGTTGGGAAATTATCCCATTATTAAGGACATCATCAGGGCCCGGTTGGCTCAATGAGTTAGGTAATTGGATTACCTAACAACTCATACAAGCCTATCACCAATACGGCATGGGTTCGCGTCCGGCTTTGTAAATTACAAAAAAGGGTAAACTCGACTCGCAGCCACAAGTGATAAAATTTAACAGATGCTTGCCCATGGTCGGTGGTTCTCTCCGGCTTCTTCCACCACTAAAACTGGTCACCATGATATAGCTGAAATATTGCTGAAAGTGGTGTTAAAACACCCAAAAAAAATCAATCATTAAGAACATCAACATATAAAGTAATATCCATTATATTTGGTCAGACACTTGCATTTTTTTGTCTAAGGAGATTTAACATTGAGCTCTCTGCCATTGTTGACACCAGAAATCAATCAGAAAATAAATTTAATTATCGAACAAAAATGCTCATGTTGACTGGTTGATTTGGTCAATTTATCATCATGTTGAACATATTATGTCATAAAAAATGACATGAAATCTAATTCAATGAAAAGGTAATCTTTAATTGGTCATTGGGGACAAACATTTTCAGCAACAACAGATTGCTTGAAAACAGCAATCATTCTGCTTAGTTACTTGTCCACAAAACCCCCCCCCAGAGAAATATACAACTTAAATCTCTCTAGGAATATATTTGTCAAAACATGGAGCACAAAGGACAATATATTTTTTTAATGATGGAGAAATAAATGTTGGATTATAAGTTACGTCAAATTCAATCATTCAAAAAAGTACATGCGTCTATGACTATACTGATTTATCATGACATGTTTCCAACTACAAAAAAAAATGTACATCATCATCAACATGTACAATAAATCAATGCACAGGAGTCTGATATTATAACCATTGGGTTATGGGGGAAAGACCCATCCTAACCCAATCCAATGGATATAGTTTTAGATTCTTGAGACCCTCCATAAGTTAATCAGTGTCTCATGATGGGTTTCATTTCACTTTCAGACTGCTGTCTTAGTGTGTGGTCTGTAATCTCGTTGAGATTAGGATTCCGATGAAATTGTTGTCTGTATCTTCATGAGAAGATACACTACAGTACAGACAAATTTCTTCGGAATCCTAATCTCAACGAGATTATGTGGCCTGCTGTATCCCAGGATATGAACCGAATTCTACCTGATCAAAAAAGAAATTTGTCATATTATCTCTCGCATCTCAGGTATTACCTGATCTTAGTATTGATTAAGTCAATGATGGTTTAATAAACATTAACATTAATCAACAATAACAATTTTAACATGATCAATCCGTCATCTGCACATCTAGAATTTTGTAACGCCAGTTTCAGAGATTAATGATACCTCCCGCTCTGAGAGGGTAATCGTACTTGCAAACACACTTTTAATTTTCATCACATCAATATAATTTGGAATGTTGTATCTAAAACAATACATTACAAATTTACATTTCAGATTTTCTTTCTCCCGATAATTATTCTTCATTCTCCATTAATATGTGTAGTACGTCATATATTTTGTTGGACTCTTTCGGAACCCCTTTGGATTATTTTTGCGGGAAATTATGATCTAGTGAATATTTGGAATTTTTAGTTCGCTTTCGATTTTTTATAGTTAATACGAAAAGCTTTTACGATATAAAATTGAATGAAAATATTTAAAGTATTCTACCCGAAAGTGCTCCTTCCTTTGGAATAAAGAAAT
Organism: Gigantidas platifrons; assembly: GCA_002080005.1. Classification (NCBI taxonomy): domain Eukaryota; kingdom Metazoa; phylum Mollusca; class Bivalvia; order Mytilida; family Modiolidae; genus Gigantidas; species Gigantidas platifrons. The sequence continues at coordinate 67,733 of MJUT01057848.1, forward strand.
ATTGTATTGTATCTGGGAGTAATTGGGGCAGACTTTTTTTCTCTCCAATAAGCAAATAAATAAACAAGGATTTATGTAGTAGGATCCTTGAAACAAACAATCAAATAATTTATTGCCAATCATAGGCGCCTGTTAAGGCAGAACAATTAACATGAATTGTATACAATTGATTACATTGATTGACAATGATTTTAACAGCAATAGTGAATAACAGATAACCATAAAAAAATTATTTTTTTAAATTAGAAAAGAAATACAAGCTATACAAACAAATGAAATACAGAATCCAGGACTCAATGCATTAGCAGAGGCATTTAAAAAATATATTTTAAGGAATATTTGAAATTTTTGAACAGGTCTTACGATATAACCTGATTTGGGTCAGTTTACGCTTAATGAACTGCGAAGCGGTTTATGACTTGAAAAGCGTAAACTGACCCAAACCAGGCTATGCAAGTATAACCTGTTCAACAATTTCAAATATTCCTTATAATTTAATGATTCCTCGATTTTAACAAGGATTTATATAGTAGGATATAAATCCTTGATTTTAATTACGATTATTTCATGTGACTATTTGAATTTGTCGTTGGCGGCTGAACCTTAAGTTACCTCTGTATCTTTACCCCCTTCAAAGGAGATCGAACCATACTACGTCGTATGTTGAACGTGTGTTGGGTGGCGGTGCGCTGCACAGTGCTGTGTAAATGAAAATCCCATCACCTCCGTATCCATGAATAGAATTTATGTACACTAAAAATCAGGCTTATTCACACGGGATATAAAAGTTTATCAAATCAAGTTAAAACAATCCACAACGCTTGACCCAATATTACGTATAAAATATGCATGTTGCACGTATTGTCTGGAAAAATTTAAGAAGACGCATCACTGTTTAAAATCTAAGAGTCTCCAGTGGCGCAGGAAGGAGTTATCACAAGTGCACGTACTGGAGGTTTAGGGGTTTTCCATTCAAGATATATGGGTACTGGTATGAAACCCATGTGCAATTTGGATAGATTGATATATAGAATATAAAGATAGCAGGAAAATCTATTTAAAACTACTCTTGACATCCATTAATCATGCTAATAATGTGATGAATGTTTACACACAATCAATCCAAAAATATTTTTCTGCAATTATTAAACTTGCATACAACTGCATCCAATGGAAGCTGAATGTGAGGGTGGCATTGTCATCAACATTTTCAAAATACAACAGATATTCGGATACAAATTGTTTATTTACAAGTTCCAATGTCTGACAAAGATTAATTGGTGATAACTGGTTTATGATATAATGCCCATCTTGCTTTCCATTTTTCTTACTCCAGATTAAACTCTTCCTGGGTTTGCAGATCTACTCTATAATCATCATAAATATGCAATTCATCCTCCTTTTTAAGTTTGTTTAAATTGATCAGTATCAATAACTATGTCAGTAATCAATCTTCGTTTTCACCAAATGGTCCCTTAAATCTTTTAACAAGTGATCTAGGAACTGGTAATACAGTGTAATCCGCCAGTATCGCTTGGTGTCTGTAACCTGTGGGTTGGCACGATTTCGTTGTCTACCGCCGGGTTGTTCGTGGGTTAGACATCTGACGAGACAACACCAAATTGCTCCTCTAGATCTACAGCTTCATCATATAAAGTGTTGTAAACACTAATGTCATTTCTCTCAGTCTTAAAATATCTAGTCAGGGTTTGACATTCACTCACAGCCTCTATCAAATCGCAGGGGATGATATGCAACATTGCTGCAATCGGAACAACAACGTGCAAAATGTGTCTGCAAACCAATAATGGCAAAATATACTTAGCTAAATTTGAAAAAGGGCAGATAAATGGACGCCTGATTTTCCGTCACAATTGGTTTGTAAATACTCTAGGGCGCGAACTACGACAGGAAATGCAGCTTTAGAAGTTGCAAGTGTAGATGCGTAGTGGAAGGACATTGAGATTTCTTGCACAGTTGCCATCATGGAACTAACCGATATATCTGATGACGAATGTGCAATAGTTTAATACATGTGTCTTACGTATTGCGCTACTGGAATCCGTTCCCTTATCATGACTAGAACATCTCTATGAAGAACGGACATGTTTGCTGTTCCATCGTACCCTTGTGTTCTCATAGTATCAAGCAATTCTCAAGACTTGCTAAAACAGCTCAACATAATTTTCACTGGTATTTTCGCTTTCCCTCATAAAAACAAGAAATTCCTCTCGAAGAGTGACTCTAGCTACCACCAGTACATTCTACAAACCTTACACACACGGTAATGTGTTCATACACCAGTGTTTCACCACCAATTAAAGCAAAGTATTCAGATATATTACAATGTTTGAACATACCATTTAACCGCTAATTTTGATTATCTTGTTCTGTATATCTGGAGATGTGTATTTTATTATTTGATCGAATTATGTGTTATCCAGGTGATACTGTAGTATTTTGTCGTGTTTGGACACATGACGCAAAATTGCCATGGCATTACTTTTGTCTTTGTTATGCTCCAAAATTGCAATATTTTGACGACCGTAAAGAATCAATACTTCGATTATCTCCTTTACAATGTGTTTGTTTCTGGCAATATCCTCTTTGCGGTGAGACGAAAGAATTGAAGTAATGGACTCCGTCTTTGACGTTTTGGACATAATAACACGAAAATAAGTGGCTGTCTGTTGACTAGCTATAGTTATATGAGAACTCATTACTTCGTGTCGTTTTATGTAGTTATGAATGTTTGACCAGTCGTTTACGGATGTAGATACAAAAGTCTTGTCTCTGCTAGCCTTACTGTCAAATAACCCCCCCCCCACAAAATGCTGTAAACAGCGTCCTATGAAAATGAAAACCGAAGTCAACGAGTCTTTTTAAGCCACTGAATATAACATTTCCTTTTGACGGCACAGATTTACAGACGTTCTGCACGGTGTTGATGACGTGTTGTTATATTA
>MJUT01057853.1:20100-33761 GCA_002080005.1 Gigantidas platifrons
TGATGACATTCAGAGTGGAGCAGTAGGTCAAATTCCAGACAATGTTTGTGTGCATTGTTTTTGTGATCCTTGTGTGACAGGAAATCCTCAAGCTTGGCTAGGGAATGGACAAAATCCTCATCCAAGGAATAGTGGAATAAGAAAAAGGAGTTATAAAAAGTTTTGGAAATTAATGAATGATAGAAATGCTTTTAGTTGCCCTCATTACATACAAAAGAAATCCCGGATGCTTGCTAGAGATGAAGTAGATGAATGTGTTGTAACTGTAGCTAGAGAAATGATGCCAGATTGTGTTTTATCTGTTGTCCGTGGGCTTTACCCCAATCCTCCATCCCAACCATACATGGGACATAAATGGTTGTGACATTATTTTAATTTCTTTGTAACAATAACATTCATTGTTCCGCCTTCAGTTTTGTTTTATTTTTGTGTCACATTTCTGTGATTATAATTTGAAAACACTGTTTCAAAACATTTCTTCAATTTGTATGATCTTCTATGGATACCTATTCCACAATTCTGTAAATTAATTGAGGCATTTCTGAGGTAAGTTTGTTTTGCATGTTTCTAAACATGTTTGCATGAATCAATACCATGTGCTTTTGTTTACAAACAGTGGAACTATCAGAAGGCTCCTCCCCCTTTACATTCAAATTCATACAAAAATCTTTCACTTCAGGTTTTGACAACAGTTTTTCTGCTTAATTTTTTTTTTCTTCAAATTTTATCCCCTGATTTAATACTATTGTTCCAATATACAGAACAATAATTGGTGCTAAATTGTACCATTTTTCCAAAAAAAATCTTCTCTGACCTTAAGCATGTTGATAATACCATGATTTTCAAATATCAGGGGAAGCAATCCCTTTTATACCACAGTTGCTGGTTTAATCATTGTATTTGAAGACATAAATAGAACGCTAAAATATGATTTATTTGGGTCAAATTAATATAGTACCAGATTTAGGATGAACTTGTGTATTTATCAAGGAGATACCACAGGCGTGATATTTTAGGTACACAGCGAGCATATTTTTTACTCTACACAAGCGCCTGTGGAGATACGTAAAGATTTGACATTTATATTGTCATGGTATGATCTGTTGGAAGAGTGCGACGGCTATCATCAAGAGTGATAGATTGTTGTACAATGTAGTTTGGTTGTCGGCCGATAGTCCAAAGGCCCAATAGTCCGAAGGCCCGATAGTCCGAAGGCCCGCTAGTCCAAAGGCCTAATAGCCCGAAGACCCGATAGTCCAAAGGTCCAATAGTCCGAAGATTCGATACTAGTAGTCGGAAGGCCCAGTAGTTCGTCATTACAGTGTTGACAAGACTAAGCAATCAGTGTTGACGGGATATCTGCGTTTTTGTTGTGAACCATTCTACATTATTAAACTGAAGGCTGCCTGGTTCTCCTTGAATATTGCTGATTCTCTCCAATGTTTTTGTATTTTTTTTCCGCGCAATTGAAATGCACCGCAAACGGAATATCGGTGCAGAATGTGAATGTATTGCCAAATCTATGGTCAGATTTTTGAAATTTAACCTTACATATAGTATGAAATTTGTTAAAATATATTCCATAAAATAAATTTCTTCTTTACACTTAACATTTTTTTTTCTCTGATAGCTTTGGTTTATTCATTTAAAAGATTCTTTAGAGTTTTATGATTAGTTGAATATTAAAAACGTATTTAAACACATTTAAAATGTGATTATTAATATAATCAGCTTCCGAGCTGTTGGGTTTATGCGTAAAATATACAAAAAATGGTGCACTCGACTCGCAACCGCAAGTGGTAAAGTTTACCATTTGCTTGCACGTGGTCGGTGGTTCTCTCCGGCTTCTTTCACCACTAAAACTGGTAATCATGATATAGCTGAAATATTGCTGAAAGTGGCGTTAATCACCTAAGCTGAATCATCTTACATAAAATGTATATAATACAATATATCTTTTTACCTTCATTATAAGACTTTTCCGGAAATTATCTAAGTGATAGTCGTAATCATACTCGCACTTCTACTTGTGAGGTTTTGACTTGGGGCGTCTCAAAAGTGATAACGGTACGAATGAGATATTTATATGGCATGTATGGTACATGTGTAAAGCAAAATTATGTCCTATAAAATTATGTCCTCCAGGACAATATTTCATGGTTGTATTGTCATGGAATTTTGTCTTATCTATGATATTTTGTCCTTTTTCTGGACACTAGAATATCATCTTATATGGACAATATATCATAGTGAAACCGTGTCCTAACAAAGGGAGATAATTCTAATTCTAATTCAAAACTTGGACATTGGTTGTTAATATATTTCAAATTTAATCAAATATAGTGTACATGGTGTAATAAATATCATTTCTATGACAAATAAATCTCTTATATTTTGAAATAAAGTATAATATAAATATGTGAAGCATAAAAATATCGATATATCTAGTTGATGTCGGACATTATTTCACAGTTAAATAATGTCCAGTAAGAACAGGGGGAGAATGTACATCATAACGTAGGATGTCGGACCCGAATTCTGGACGCCATTTTTGCCACTTGAAGGTAAGTTTTTACTTATTGCATTAGTTATTGTATGGATAACATTGAATATGATAGTGCGTCAAATGTATCTAAATGTCCGCTAAACAACGGTGTGTCCATCGTTCAAAAGCTTGTTGTCAAACTCTCAAACTCTTCAACAATGTTTTCGCAACAGGTGAAAATAACGTAGGATATCGGAGACAGTTTCACAAAAAATGACCCGTTTTTCCTTATTTCACATATATAGACGAGAGAATCATATTACAGAGTGTTCGAAAATTAATTACAAATCTAACTGACATAAGACGACTGAAAAATTCGCAATGATGTCGGCTACACTCATGTGTAACGAAGGGTGTCGGCCACACGTATGTTAGATAAAACGGATAAATTCTTCTATAGCTTGAATAGTAAGAATAGTAAGCGATTTTTAAAGCAGTGGGATCTACCATTTGATTATTTATGTTGAGAAAATAAATGTATAATTACAATATATCAATTTTACACCAGGACACATGATACCCTATAGTTTTGAAGTTAAAAATGGCATAGTTTATTACATTTGGGTAATATATACATAATTTTCATTATTTCAGATTTCGTTGGATGAAAGGCAATATGACTGGAAAAAAAAACACAACTATAATTTTTGTCCTCGAAAACGACGACCACATCAAAATGTATCAACTAATGAAAATTCCCCTACAAAGTCTTCTTGTGTAAAGAAGAAAAGAACTATGTACAACACCATGTAAACAAATTGCATTTCGACCAGGGAATTGCGTTTTGTGTACGGTACAAAAATATACGACTTCAAAAACAAAACAAAAATATTCAAAACAATTACCAACTCCAAAACACACATGACTGCGACTTTTTGATGAAAACCAAAAGACCAAAGACAATGATAACATTCGACATGTGGTTGTATGCAGGGCCGTCAAGAGAATTGTTGGGCCCCAGGGCAAAAGCTCTCCTCCTCCAATTCTTCAAATAATGTTACTCAAAGTAAGTCAATCATGGTGTGTAATAAGCAAGGAATCAGTATAACAAAAATGAATTGATGAATCGTGATTTAGAAAACAGCTTTCTACTTAATTATTTGTCAACGGCCCGGGGCGTCGCTCCGGCTGATCCCCACTCTCAGTGGGCCTGGTTGTATATAGTGAGAACACTGACAACGAACAGTCAAAAACCGAAGATTTAAACAAAACAAAAACAAGATCTAGACGAAATAATGCAACTGTATATAACCTGGTGGAAAATGATGAAGTCAAGATTCCAGACAATGATACACCACCAGCAACGAATGCTAAGATTTCTCCACAAATGGTGGCATCAATACAAGCAATGTGTGTATTGTATGTGTATTGTAAACATAAAACAACCGAAAACATAAAAAAAAACTTTGAAGGCGTGACGATTAAAAAATGTTGTTATTGATTATTGATTGTCATTGTCCAATTTTCTTTTAGCCATGACTTTGCGTCACCTTTTGGTTTAAGGTTTTTCTTGGTGTATTTTGTCATATTGACGTATAGAAAATTAATAGTCTTTTTAGTAAATAGCTAAATGGCAACATAAGATATTAATGCACTGACTATATCAATCACAATAAATATCAAACTCAGAACTCAATAAGTTTGAAGTGAATGAGTGATTGTTGTTTAACGCCAAATGGGTTTTTCAGCTATTTTATGGTGAGAACAAGTTACACTCAATGAAATGATGATGTTATCTGCTTTGTACTAGAGCAGCACCCTTAGTCGGGTTTTTATAAAGCTAGCTCGCTGAAACAACAGTCTGCAGATAGACATGTCGCTCCACTCGGACACATTATCCTGATGTCAAGCCAACCAGTCTGCTCTTAGTTCTTAAAGTACGAACTTTGCAGAGATGCAGCAAATGCCAATTTTATAATCTTTGACCCGACACGTACTTGAAACCACTATCTACAACATTTCAGACCAACACGCTAACCATTACACCACTGATACGGTATAAAACTGCGTCAACTAGACGGAAATCTGTTTTTCTTTGCAATACATTATGGCATAATCTCATTTGAAATGTGTACAGCAACTATTTTTTGTTGTATTGGTTTGAAATAGAAGAATGCGTGTTTTACTTTAGTTGGAATAGCTTGTTAGTAAATATTCTTCAACATTTTAAATGGCCATTATTTATCCGAGTTCTTTTTCGCAGTGATCATTTCTTTGATACTGAAAACAGAAAAAGAACAAGCGGAAAACTGCGCCTGGATACAGTTTCGGTAAAAAGAAATGCAATTCAGAAAGGAGCTTTGGGTGTACAGTGAGTAAATGAGTCAAACATACTGCCTTCTCCTAAAATGGGATTAGAGGATGAAATTTGATTAACTATATATATGACGGAGAACTTTCGGATAATTGAAAATAAATAAATCATTGAAAAAGAATCTTCTTTTTATTTCAATGTATACTAGTATAAAATTGGACAAAATAAAAGAAAGTAAAACAAATAATCAATACCATTGTAAAAGTAAAAACAAATCCCAGGAAGGCTCTCTTGAGTGTAAAATTATAGAAAATAAAATGGCAAGAAACTAATTCAGGGGGTGAGTGTAAGCCATAATTGGATGCCATTTTGTGCCGCTTGAAGGTACGTTTTCACCTTAGACATTAGTTATTGTAAGGATAACATTAAATGTGATAGTGCGTCAAAAGCTCCAAAATGTCCCCTTAACAACGGTGTCTCCATAGTTGCTGCAAATGACATTGAAGGAGTCCGTTCTTATTTGTTGTGTTGTATTTGAACAGCAGCATCCTTGAACCGTTGTTATCTAACATATGTGTATGTGGCCGACACCCTTCGTTATACATGAATGTAGCCGACATCATATTGCGATTTCGTCCCCAGTATTGCGAATTTTTCAGTCGTCTTATGTCAGTTGGATTTGTAATTAATTTTCGAACACTCTGTAATATGATTCTCTCGTCTATATATGTGAAATAAGGAAACACGGGTCATTTTTAGTGAAACTGTCTCCGATATCCTACGTTATTTTCACCTGTTGCGAAAACATTGTTGAAGTGTTTGAGAGTTTGACAACAAGCTTTTGAACGATGGACACACCGTTGTTTAGCGGAAATTTAGGGGCATATTCAATGTTATCCATACAATAACTAATGCTATAAGTAAAAACTTACCTTCAAGTGGCAAAAATGGCGTCCAAATTTCGGGTCCGACATCCTACGTTATGACGTACATTCTCCTCCCTGAAGAATGGACCATATCTGATGATGGAGGACACCATTTCATTATGAAATAATGTCCAGGACACTATTTCATTATGAAATAATGTCCATGGACAATATTTCATATGATATTTTGTCTGGAGGACATTATTTCATGGAGGACACTATTTTATTTTACACATGCACATGTTATAAATGTATAAAGACCGCTAAGATGCACGACTTCCATTTGCATCCGTATTAATTTAGATGTTATTGGTTTTTTAATTACAGATTGATTTGTTTGTTATCATAAGGATAAAACAATTGCTGTTCTTTACAGCAATGGTACAGAAAAGTTTTAAGATATCGTTCTGATATTCACTGTAAAACTGTCACGTATTTTATTGCATCATCTGGGCCCGGTTGTTCAAAACAATGGATATATAGGGTCTAACACCGGGAGAGGTGCAAGATAGTAAAATCTGTGACACCCGAGGGTAAGATTTAAATCGCATCGGACGAGGCTTGTCCGAGTCTGATACGATTTAAATCTTACCCGATGGTGTCACAGATTTTACTATCTTGCACCTTTTACGGTGTTTGACTCTTTTTCTCACCCTTTTCTACCGTGTCAATGTTTGTTTACGTTTTGTGTTGTTTTGGCGCATTAATTTGCGAACCGTATCACAGGACCAAAATGCCACGTAATAAAATAAAACAAGATTTTCATTTTACAGCATTAAAGAGGTTCAATATAATAAAGTTAACAAACTTGTGATAGATTCTACAATAACAAAATCTTACACCTTTTACGATGTTTGCCCCTTTTTCTCATCTCTTTCTATCGTGTCAATATTTGTTTACGTTGAGAAAATATATAGAGTGCTCTCCCTTGTTCGGTAACTAACGTATCTAACGTAAATAAAAAAAATTACCTCCTTTTTCACCAACGTCAAACAACGTTTTTACAGGCATTTATCGCGGTTGTAGTAGCATTTATATAATATATTTATAAAATACATTGCATTGTATTTTATTGTGAAATACCTTTAAAATACTGCCAAGACACTATAAATCGACAATTTAATTCAACAATGGAAAACAATTTTGCGGGAAAAACGGCGTGTAGCTTGTCTTACCCTGGAGCCGGGGTAAGATAGAAAAATCTTTTTCACCTAAATTAATGGATTACTTTATCCAAGGGGTGAGAAAAAGTTATCCACTGGACAAATATGATTTATCCTGGACAACTTTGTCCAGTCTAATTTGGTACGGATAAAGTTTTATCCAGTGGATAAATATGATCGCCAATTGAAATTACATTAGGTTTTTTGTTTGTTGTCATGAAGTTTTCCTCTATTCAATTTTAAAAATAGCATTTCCACTTTTTGGAAATAGATTACATATAACAGGAACTAAGATAAATAGACAGATTTTAAATACAAATGTAAATAAATAATGTTATGCAAAAGAATTGAGGAGAAAAAAAAATTGCATTTCATCAGAACTGATTTCGGATTTAATTTGTTGCGCAGTGCAAATAAATTAAAGAGAGGTGTAATTGAAAAAAAATTGGTGGGTGCTTTTGGTTTTCCGTATTCGTGAATTTTCCTTCCCCCAATATTTTTGTTGTTTTTGTTTTTTTGTGAATCGTGATGGGGACATTGTCCGTGAATCATTTTCAGTCAAATTTAGTTTACATTCTTTATCAGATGCATGTACGCCTTTCGTCTACGTTTTTATGAACCTTTTTTCCAATGTGATCTTCTGTGTTTGTTCTTTGTTGTTTTTCTTCTCTCAACCCGATGTCAATATTACATGAATTACTGGGCACATCCACCGTTCAATTGTTGACAAAATATACCCAACTAGTGAGTTTGTAGAAATGGTAAAAAAACCAAATACCTTATAAATTACAGTGGATTACATATTTTTGTGAAATGTGACCTGAAGAATGTATTTACCTGCCTTCATTTGATCTGTAAAATATTTTTGATGAACCGTGACGAGGACCCCCCCCCCTTTTTTAACCTCAAAAGTGGAAGAATGGCTAATGATGACATTTGTTCTGGAAAATTGTTTGCTAGATCTGTTTGTTGTTTTGGATTTAGACTTGGGGTCGATTTTAATTGATAATTCTTTTTTTTTTGTCTCTCAAAAGTTGGAAATAAATATTATTTATTTTATTTGTTTTTGACAACAGTATGAAAAATGTCATTGAGTGTACGTGTGTAGATTTCTGTGACATTATCCGATCCTAAGACATGTACGTTAAATATCCCAAGATCCAATCAACATATTTTGTAAACCGTGATATTTACAGGTACATAGGGAGTAGCACGTAGTCCCAAAAATGTCACTTATTTCAGGCAAGCTCATTTCAATAGAGAACACAATTTTGATTTTGTCACATTCAGTCTGGAATTCTAGGACATCAAAATGATGCTCAACAATTTGGAATGATGCCACAAATCGGATACAATGAAGAACTAAATTTTCCACAAACCGTTGTACTATTGGCAGATAAGATTTATCCCAGCCGTTATCCCCTAGTGACACCATACACCCGTCGACAACTAAATTAGCGCCCTCCACATACTAGTATACGAAGAAAATTCAGAAAACTCAATCTGCTAATTACACATTATAGGGTCAAAGTTGAGCATGCAATTTGCGATATTAAACGGTACAGAGTTATTGGTACACTACATATATGGCGTCATCCAAGGCGTAAAATAAAGAAAATTGTAGAACTATGTGGTGCATTTGTGAGACGTCGATAAATTCTGTTCTATCAATAAATAGCGTACAGATATTTGACTTCACTCATGATTTTTTTAAATCTTGGTGGCTTCTCATTTACAATTACCTTTTAAATACCTAGTTTGAGATCACCCCTATCATTGATTTTACCTGTAGAAGTATTAATCAAAGTATGAGTGTGACTATGATCGTTTCCGAAAAATACTAATAGGAGATGTTGCTTGTCGCAAGTCGTAAGTCGTAACTCTCAAGCTTGGGACTAGTTTAGTGAAACGTACGTATACGTGCACGTAAGGAAATATTAGCAGTGATCTTAGACTTACGATTTACGATCACTTTAGTGAAGCAGTCGCCAGAAGCCGTAAATCGAAGGACAGACCACACGATGGTGAAAAGAAAAAAGACAAAAAACGATCTACAAAACATTACACGGAAAACCCTGAAGATCAAGAACACCACTAAATAACGGAGGGTGAACTCAGAATGATACAGTTTCTGCTTCACATGTGGAACACGTCGTGTTACTGACGTGTAACGAATTTACACGTGGGGAAAACTAGCTGGTAGATATAAAAATAATACTGGTTTCAGCTAGATTTTTTTCTAAATGTTCTATTGATAAATCCAAATGATAATTTACAAAGCAAATAATTATAAGTGTTCACATATGGTAGTCCAATATACAAACAAATGTAACAATTACGGTAAGTCCAGAATAACAATAAAATGTTCACATATAATGGTAGTCCACTTTAACAATTACGGTAAGTCCAGTATAACAATGAAATGTTCACATATGGTAGTCCAATATAACAACGACAATACACAACATGCGTACGATGTCCGTACACTATTCAATCAGGATTCCTAATTGATTTTACACTGTTTCGAATCTGAATTTATACAAATGTTCATGACAATGACTTGTTGTTACTCGTAAAATGACATGTTGAAACGAATCGGATTAAATGCAAATTATAACTATAGATATGAAATTAACAAAAACTGAGTAATTAAAACTTTATCTCCTTAATTTGACACATTTGACTTCAAATGACTAATTTGACAATGAGAATAGACATATTGAATTAACAAAAAGTTCCCGAAATAATCGAATTTATATTGAAAACATTTTAAATAATTTTTGATAAAATTTACGTTACGACATTACTCTTGTTACAAACCCGGTGATAAGTCATGAATGATGAAAGGACCAAAGTGTGATTACGACAAAAGGAGCATATCCGTGGTCATTTGCTACACGAATACCCCGTAACGGTTAACCAATTCATGATGGCGACTTTCAAAGTGATGACTTCAACTTAACCACTAGGAACCATTGGTTCAGTAACTTCTTTGGTTAGAAGAAACCTTTGAAGATAGTAAGGAAATCAGAAACCGTCAAGATCTACATACCCTGCAATTTTGAAGTAAATCTGAATACCAGTAAATCCCATTACCCATTTTGGAGTTATTGCCCTTTTTTCATCAAATGTTCTAAATTTTAATACTTTCATCTTATACCCCATGGTCATGTTAGTATAAATGTTGGTCATACTAGTATATGTGCATGGTCATGTATAGGGTATGCCCCATGGTCATGTTAGTATAAATGTTGGTCATACTAGTATATGTGTACGGTCATTTATAATGTGTATGCACCATGGTAATGTTAGTATAAATGTTGGTTATGCTAGTATATGTGAACGGTCATGTATGTGTATGGTCGTGTATACGGTCATGTATAAGTGAATGGTCATGTGCATGTGTAAGATCATGTAAATGTGTGCGGCCACGTACATGTGTACGGTCATTTACATTTTTAGCTCACCTGGCCCTTTGGGCCAGGTGAGGTATTGCCATCACTTGGCGTCCTTCGTCGTCGTCCGTCGTAAACTTTTCCAAAGATCTTCACCTCTGACACTACTAGACCAATTGGAACCAAACTTGGTCTGAATTATCACTAGGGTATCTAGTTTTAAAATTGTGTACCGTGATGCCGTGCACCAATCAACATGGCCGTTGTTACTAAAAATAGAACATATGGTAAAATTGCAGGATTTTGGGTAATAACTCAACAACCGTTAATAATATGATCAGCACAGCAAGATCTAACTACCCTGCAATTTTGAAGAAAATATGATTACCCATCTTGGAGTTATTGCCCTTTTTTCATCAAATATTCAAAATTTTAATACTTCGATAACTATAAGAGATAGAGGTTAAGTTTAATTGCAGACATTCTCAACATGTCAAAATCCACCTACCCTGCAATTTTGAAGTAAATCCCATCACCCATTTTGGAGTTATTGCCCTTTTTCATCAAATTTTCAAAATTTTAATACTTTTTGTCCTTTATTTCAAAAACTTTAAGAGATAGATGTTAAATTAAAACTGCAAACATGTTCAGCATGTCAAGATCTACATACCCTGCAATTTTGAAGTAAATCTGAATACCAGTAAATCCCATTACCCATTTTGGAGTTATTGCCCTTTTTCATCAAATGTTCTAAATTTTAATACTTTCATCTTATATCTCAAAAACTATTAGAGATAGAGGGAAAGTTTAAACTGCAAAAATGTTCAGCATGTCAAGATCTACAAAAAATGTTCCACAGCTGAAAATGTCCGACAACTGTGTGAAGAGTTATTCCTCTTGAAATGCATTTTTGTTGACTTTCACTGCTTTTGGTTACTCAAATAATCAAAGGGAAACAACTCTATTACGAAATGTGAAGTAGAAAAAGCTAAATTTTGAGAAGCATTGACATTTATGTTTTCTTACAGCAATGTTGATAACTTACATTAAAGGGGGAACCCCTGCCCAAATTGTTTTTGGAGAGGGGGTCTGCAATGACGAGGGCTGCATTTGTTATTTTTTGACCGAAGTTATCAATTTTTATTGACTGATGTTATTATACCCAGGTGAGCTATACAGGCTCATGGTTTGTATATGTGTACAGTCATGTATTATATGTGTATGGTCATGTATATGTATATTAGGGGTATAGATTTTGCCTCTCTACGATTTTTCGATTGGGTTTTGGAACTGACAGTGTGGTATTTTTGGTTTTTCATTTTTTTTAATCACATATATGGTTATGTCTTCTCCACTGATTCCCTTCCACCATCCAGTTTCTATTATGGAATTCCGGTTTCGTACTTCTAAAATGTTAAAATTATTTCAAATTCAAATTTCTGATTATAAAGTCTATATTTTAATGGCTTTTGCGATGTATAAATATGTACAGTGTATGTTATAACACTAGTAAAAAATTAGAATGAGTTCATTCAAACGTGAAGGAATATTTACTGCCTTTCATTTTCTCCTTATACTGAGCATCAAATCTTTCATTCTGTGCAACAGTGAAGTGATTCTTCCAGTCTCCTATTTCTCCTGTAAACAAAACATAAACAACATCACCAAGTACTATATCACCAAAAAACATTCATGGAACACCAACTACTTAAAATAGATTTATTTCTCAAAATATTTATGGTTGTCAACATTGCAGATATTTTTACCTGTTCCGACAGTCAGTGACGGATTTACCTATAGGCTTGACAGTCTGAAGCCTAGGACCTCAAAATTTAGGGGGCCCCGGTCAAGGTTTATAATGTTTTTAACATTGTTATTGGACTTTCACACTTATGCTGTCATAACGTACCGTACTTTCTTAACAACCCTTCAGTAATTTTCCTTAAACAGTTGCACGCCATTTCAGAATATTGTAGTATTTTAAACACCCCTCATCATCTCCTTCTTTATTGAAATTGACTAAATACACTTCCATCTTCCTCCAGTCGTGAAGGTTGGGAATTGGGAGGGGCCTCACAAGTGGAATAGCCAAGGGCCTCTCTTTATCTAAACCCGGCACTCCCGACAGTGTTGTATTTTTTGTTTTTCATTTTTTTTTTAATATTTCCTTTGTTTGGTTCAACATGTTTCCACATAAATGTTTTTACATAATACAGAAATTCAAAGTATTTGATTGGATTCAATACTGGGATCTCTTGCATTGTATGCCAGCTGAATATATAATAATGGGAAAATGAAAATGAATGAGGGTTCTTTATTGGCTTATTGTGTGTTATATATTATGCCTTGAATCTATATTGTTACAATGTATGATTTACTGAGACATATTCTAGACATAAGTCTTGTTTGTTTGTTTGTTTGATGGTGTTTAACGCCACTTCCAACAATATTTCAGCTATATCGTGACGGTCAGTTTTATTGGTGGAGGAAACCGGAGGACCCGGAGAAAACCACCTACATATGTACCTGTCGCAAGTCACTGACAAACTTTATCCCATAATGTTGTACTTCTCACCCTGATCGAGATTCGAAATCACAAACAGTGGTGATAGGCACTGATTGCATAGGTAGTTGTAAATCGAACTATCATACGATCACGGCCACGACGGCCCGACATATGTTTTGAATATGACATAAAGGGACAATTGGATTCTAAAATTTATGTTAAATGTAATGAGTTTAGTTTCCACATTGTGAGTTTCCCTTTTTGGAGTAGTATTATACTTCTTTCGTCGTATATATTGGGTATACTTATCACAGTTGACACGCTATTTTAGGGTTCATGTTCTAATTACTCGGACGCTTTTAAACAGGGAAATACTTTGAAACAACAAAACAATTTTCATGGAATACCAACTACATAAAATAGATTAATTTCTCTAAATGTTTATGGATGGTTGTCATCATGAATTGTTCCACCATTGTGGACTTTTTGTGTCTAATTAAAGTTACTTGCAAACATATTCCAGAACCATCAGAACTTTGTTTCATCTGTCCCTTTTTGCATTACACATCGATATAGCAAACTAGGATTTCATGACGGGTGCTATGAGCGAAGCTTGTTATTTCGAAAAACCTTGTTTGACTCTCGTGATGAGAAGTTCTTTCTGTCTGATCTTTTATTACGTTATTTATGTTATTTAATTTTCGTTTTAATGTTACGGTCCTTTCCTTATTAATGACTTACCACCGAATTTGTAACAAGAGTAACACGATGGTCCCCCTGGTGCAACTAGAACTGCCAACCCTTCTGTAACACCTGAGTACACTGTCGTGTAACAAGAGTAACACGATGGTCCCCCTGGTACAGCTAGAACT
>MJUT01057853.1:42254-58109 GCA_002080005.1 Gigantidas platifrons
TCGTGTTCCCCATGTTACAAGTGATCCCCATACACTCATCGTGTTCCCCATGTTACAAGTGATCCCCATACTCATCGCACTGATAGGTGTTTGTAGGAGTACATGTACTACAGTTCACATCTGTTTTTATTGTTGTTTTGTAAGCATTGTGAAAATGTATCCATATTAAAACTTTGGATATGATTATGTCGTCTGACTGAACCTTTGGATATGATTATGTCGTCTGACTGTGAACCTTTGGATATGATTATGTCGTCTGACTGTGAACCAGTATGGTAGTTTCTAAGTCAATTTCTAGTTTTTATCATTTAAAAAAGGCATACTTTGACTGTTTTCTACTTTTTTATAGGTTCGCTATTGCTATTAGATATTCATGTGTCAGTTTTATCCTTTTGTTTCTGCTATCTATACAATCATTGCCAGTAGCAATATGTCTAGCCAGCCCAAGAATAAAATTTGCAACTGTTTATGACGTCAGACAGGCGATGGTTTTGCAGGGTTTTTTTCTCAAGAAAGACGCGATACAGCTAGCTGTACACAGGCACTAGAAGTTATATCAATATGAATATCACATAAGCAATGGGAAGAAAATAGTGTTCAATATATATAATAATGTTATTATTATATTTATCCTGCAATGACAGCATTTACCGACCAATATAGCCTGCCCAATATTTTTTTTGATATTGGTCAGTTATAAATAGAATAAAATTTTATATTTGGCAAACTAATCGGGGCACATTGGGGGATATTGTTTTCAAATACATACACAAAATTATTTCAAATACTTTTATCATCGTCCAGTAAACGTTTATTTACGATTTAAAATTGTAGGATAAATACAATACATGTGCACTGTCGAAGCATATAGGTAAATATGTGTATTCGGCGCGAAATGTGGGAAAAGGCTCGGCGAAGCCTCGCCTTTTCCCCCGTTTCTAAGCCTCATACACATATTACCTGTATGCTTCGACAGTGCACAAGTATTGTATATCTATTGGACACTATTTTCTGCCCATTGCTTATGTTATATTCATATTGACACAACGTCTAGTGCTGTTATTATTATTTATATATATTGGACACTATTTTCTGCCCTTGCTTATGTTATATTCATATTGACACAACGTCTAGTGCTGTTATTATTATATATATTGGACACTATTTTCTGCCCATTGCTTATGCTATATTCATATTGACACAACGTCTAGTGCCTGTGAGCTTTATATGCACAAGAGTGAGAACAAGTTTCTTTCAAATGAGATGATGATGACCGTCTTGAACTAGAACAACACGCTTAGTTAGATTTCTATTGTGCTTGCACATTGAAAACAAACAGTTGAAAGGTAGACACTCAGACACATTATCCCAACTCCGACCTATTGAGACTGTACTCCTAGTAATTAAAAGTGCATGCTTAGCAGAGAAGCAGGGCATTCCAATTCTATGGTCTTTGGTTTGACATGTCCGTGGATTGATCCCAGCATGCATACCTGTACATAAATACAGACAACCATATTAATAATTGCAAATCGCAGCATTCTTCCTACTTGAAAATCTTACTTTATATACATATTCTAGAAGTATATCACAGCTCTTACAATCTCCAATAAGAATAGGTAGACCCCATTCCCTACAGTCTCCAATAAGAATAGGTAGACCCCATTCCCTACAGTCTCCCATACCTAGCATATATAACTAATCGTAGATTTTGAATTTCAAAGTAAGACCACGAGTGACCGCAGTACGCATAAGGATCATTACATTAAATGAGTGGACGGACTTGTTCCGCCCACGAGTTTAATCATTAATGCGTATTCGGTCACGAGTGGTCTTATTTTGATATTCAAAATGTATTATTTAGTTATACTGTTTATTATATAGACTTTCAAAATTTCTTATATATTATTTTTTTTTATTTGTATATTTCATTCCACGTGTATCAATGCACAAGTAATGCTACAAAGAGGTTCAGCTGGAAGGATCTGCCATCTTGAAAATGTGAAATCCTACATGTCATATTTATAATAATACGCAAAAAAAATTTAAATGCTTACCTTAAAAACTTATTTTAGTTAAATTTGATTAAATTATTGAAGTGTACACGAAGCCAAATAACGTCTAATCTTTACGTTTAAAACTGGAAATCTTCATATGACGCCAATGACGTCATGTTGGTTATGTGCCAAAGTCGTCAATAAATAGCATTTCGCTGAATGTTTTCAGCTTATTACTATACAATACAATACAAATCTTTTATTGTCAATCATGACGCCCAATATTGAGCAGAATAATTAAGTGAATTACATACATTTAATTTCATATTGATTGATTTGATTGGTTTTACAACAAAGAAAGAAGGACAATATAACAAATGAATAAATCCAACAATAAAATAAAATAATATAATAAAATCTGACCCTGCATGGTAATCTTACATAATTTCCATACATGTACTTGCACACCATGTATAAGTGTAATATTATTATTTATTTATTAGTATGGGAGAACCACCAGTGACTCATCTTCAGTATAATATACAATAGTATGTGTATTCACCGTAGCATAACAAGGGACGTAACCACCACACTTATAGTTGTGTAAAAGTAGTTCCGGCCGGAAAAAAACTGATATCTCAGATGTGAAATACCGGAATTTATTTCACGGAAAAATTCACATAATTCACACCTATCTATATAATAAATAGAGATTAATACATGACCTTTTCCATATCAGCCCGGGTATCATCCCGAGACCCCCATATCAGCACAAGACGCAGCCGAGGGCTGATATGGGTAGAGGGATAATAGCCGGGATGATATGGAAAAGGTAATGTATTAATCTTTTTATCATATACTTCCGACTAATTGTTCTATGAAACAAATAAACAAGATGAAATAATTAAATGAATTTATATGAAAGTTTAAGTGTGCATTCAACAGATACTGACTGTCACACTGGTCACTTCCATCGATTGTTGTTGACACGATTAGTAGAGGTGTAACAAGGAGGATAAAAACGCAAACAATTTACGTTGGGTTTTATATGTGAGCGTCAGCGAGCTCTTTATGGTATAAAATGTGTACTTAGGCTTTTTTGACAAACATGGCTGCACATACTGATGGATAAAAAAACAATTCTGCGCATTGTAAACACGTTCCGTGTAACACACTCAACTAATGAAGATCTTCTTAACATAAAGCGCAAAGGTGATCCTAAGTCTCGTACCCTCTCTCGTACGTCCGATACCACTGAAACTCGGTACCCGTGTGTAATAAAAGTCATTTTCTTAGCTTGTTTTATTTATATTGATATTTTTTAATTGATTAAATCTCTTCTGACATACTGACAAGAATTTTTGTTTCTACGCGGAAGTTAACTTTTGAGATTTCATAAGGAACGACAGTTCAATTTCTGTAATTGACGTTCTGCCAGTCAAGGCACACCTCCTGGTAACAGGAAGAATCTTATGGACTATCCACCACCACGCGTTATTATATACATGTACAATCCACCACCAATTGTTATTAGCTTATTATTTACACGACAATGACTAGAGTTTATCACGATATAAAATATAATAAAATCTAAAACACTAAAAATAATGTATTAAGTGAGTGAACCTTGTGTACTCCAAGACCAAGAGTGACTGAAATCTGAGTATGCTATTACAGTCTATCTGCTATTAATTTCTTTCAATAAATCTATGTAGATTTTAGCAAAGCATAGCGTTTATTATGCAGGGCATACAAAAGTTGACGACAGATAGGTTCCAGACTGTTACTGATAGAATCAGTTAAATTTGTATCTTCATCACCAGCCACATATGCAAAGGGGTTAATAATTATTTGTAACATATCTATTTTTCCGCATAATTTCAGTTCAGCAAATATACTGCACATCTCCTGTATTATTTTACTTAAGATTGGAGTTCTAGTTTCTTCTAATTTTTCACATACGAGTAGAAAATAAGTAGTTGTTTCCTCGGATTTTTTACATAAGAGGCAAATTGGACTTGCTGATTTCTTTGAAAATGCAGCTTTATCAGATCGTAATATATAATTTCCTGTTACGATTTTAAGACGTATGGGTATTCTTGCAATGTCCTTTATATTATAGGTGGTTGATTTTGCTAGTGGATGAACTTTTCCAAACGTCAGGTGATTGTCCATAAATTTCAAACTTTTGCATAATTTGGCTTCTTCTAAAAGTCTTTATTTCCAATAAGCATACATTGTTGTTTTAATCATCTTTTTTTCCATTGGTTTTTTAATAGAGGATTTTCTAGATAATTATATATATTGAGAATATCATATTTCAGGCAGAGATAATTTATTTCGATAAAACAACTGTGGCTATCATGGGATTTTATTGTGAGTTGTCTGCAAGCTTCCATTCGACAGACGACTTTTCTGCTCTTGTTATGTTGCCATATAGTGTAATAGCTTTAATATACATTTCTGCTTCTATAGGAAGAGTCCCAGCTAGAATGAAAACTGCCGGATTAGCCACATTAGTATTTGGCGACAGAATTTGTTTTATCCATTTTTTATATTGCCTATTAACATTGTCCAAATTCTTTCCTCTTGGTAATACTATTTCTAAGCCGTAGGTTAATATTGGCAAAATAAATGCTCTTATCATGGACATGGCGGTCTCAGGATCAAGGCCATTTTCACCATGTAATCCGGTACCCATTAGACTATAAAGGGCCCATCTGGCCTTTCTAATATTTTCTGTGACGGTTGTCATCGCCGAGCAATTTTCAGATTTTTGAATACCTATATGAGATGCCTGGGTGACTATTGGCATATTACAGTCATTTAATTTCCAAAAGCCCTCATTAATTTCAATTGATTTACATTTACTTTTTACTGGTAAAACGACACTTTTTGTCTGCTGAAGAAGATATCCTTCTCTTTTGCTGAAGTCTACCGCAATAGCGATCATGGTCTGTAGCTCAAGAGGATTGTTTGATATAAGTGCTACATCATCAGCACAGGTTGGTTCACAGCAATTAATATTACCAATTTTTCCGCCTAAGCCAGAGTTGGAGAGTATGTCTAATAATGGATTTATATATACTTTATACAAGTCAGCACTATGTACACCTCGTGACGAACGCCTTGCTCTATAATGAAAAATTCTACAGATATTTGTCTATTCCATTTAATACATGATCTTGCATTTTGATATACATTTTGCAATAATAAAATAGACTGCTTTGAAATTCCAATTTGAAATAATCTCCTGATAAGATTTGCATGGATTACCACATCAAAAGCGGATTTACCATCTAGCATTGCTATGTAAACTGGTAATTTTGAATCTTTGCTTTCTCTGTCAAATTCTTCAATGAAGAGTTCACATAGAAGAGGAGTTGAATTTTCTGTAAATCCTTTCTGCAACGGATTTTGTGAGAGTAATATTTCTGAATTTTCTCAATTATTTTCGAATATGTTGGCGTAATGGTAATACCTCTGTAATTTCTTGAGTTTTTAATGTCACCTTTATTTTTGAATACTGGGAACAATGTTCCTATTTTTAGTAAATCTGGTATATGACAAAAGTGGAAACTGAGATTGATAAGCTGTTTCAAATGTTCTATCAGGTGATTGCTTGCATGGATGAAATTTTCCGCAGTTAATCCAAAATAATCATGTGCTTTGTTAGTATTAAGTTGTTCGATAGTTGTATTGACTTCTTCAATGGTCACTTCTTTATGTATACAATTTTCTTCACATATTTGAATTATTATTTCTCTTTCTTTTTCGATTAATTCTAGATATTTTTTGTCAAACTTTTCATAATCAGATTGTTGTGCTAGCTGGCCAAAATGTTTGTTCCATCCAATCATGATGTTATCATGTGACTGAAAAAATTGATCATCAACTTGTAATTCTTCTAAGAAGCGTGATAACTTTCCTCTTTGTTGTTTAATGAGTTTGTAGAAGAGTGTAGAATCCCCAGATCTGGCATTTATAATGTTCTGACGTTCTTGTATTCTCTTTTCAGCAATTTCGAGTCTACAATGTTTACGCAGTTCAACAGTTGTATTCTTCTTCTTAATTGTATAGGTGTTGTCTGGGTTTTTAGGGCGGCCATTTGTTTTCCATAGATGGAAGACTTCTTTTTTCCTTTTAATAGCAGTTAAGATTTTGTCTGACATGATTTGTAATTTTGGTTTCTTTTTCTTAGATTTCTTCTTTGGAACAACCTCTTGCGTGGCTTTCAAGAACACCTGATCAGGAGCAGTGTACGCCTCTTCTAATTCGGATTTGTTTTCTGGTTGTTTTCGATTTACAAGTAAAATTTCGTTTCTATTTTTTGGATTTATATTTTTCTTTATCAATTTTATTCCAATTAATTTTATTGGAGTTTACTGTTGATGGTGTTTGTAAACGTTTTGAAGTTTGGGTTGTCTTAGTTTCAGTAGTACTGGAATATGGTCAGATACATTTGTTGTACTTTCTAACTTACTCATGTTCAGTATATTGTCTTTGTTGTTTTTGTCATAAATTATATAATCTATTGCTGAGGAAGCATTATCACTTGGTGTATGTAGGGTGGTAACTATTTCTTTAGATAAGAGCTGATGATCATTCATGAAACTAGTGATATAATTCTTTCTAGTTGAGTGTGTTGTACTTAATATGTTTTCATTGAAGTCCCCTCCAATAATAATATGATGGTAGATTCATACGTTTCTAGGATTTCATGTAGTTGGTCATTGCATTCACATAGCTCACTAAAGTGGTTATTTGAGCTTCTACATGGTAAGTAAAGAGACACGACAAGAGTATTTGGATTTCGGTCTGTTTCAACACACTGTATTCTTTCATTTCCAATTTTTAGAGGAGTCATTAAACTGTCTAGCTCTTTTCTCCATAATATTGCGACTCCTCCATAACCCCGCGGCATTTGGATTGATGGAATATGATCATTAGAGTCCACTGCTTTTCCAATACCAATATAATCATTATGGATTTCATTCAGTAAGTCGAGTTGGCAGTCAAATAGCCAGTGTTCTTGTATTAGATTGAATGAGACTAGATTCGGCCCTAAAAAAAGTCGTCCCCGATATATCTCGACCCAAAAATTCTCGACACTTTTTGATGCACTGGACGAGCGTGAAATTGCCAGATAATTTTCAGATTCGCGAGCGCCTGTTTCATATTATTCTTAAAGAAGTGTGATCATCATAATTTACATTCCGTGAAATGTGATTAGTAAAACGTATTTTTCGTGAACCGTGATGAGACCCATATCTCCCACTCAATGTTGTTTGTCAGGTAATGTTTGTAAACAGACGTCACCGGAAATACCGGAAGTAACTTGCATGAGACCCACTATTATGGTTTTTTGCACGAGACGTCTCTGATATGGAATATCAGCCTGGGGGTGAAATTATGGCTAGTTTACTTCCGGTGTCGTATAGTAAACCTTCCCCCGGAATGTTTACTATATAGTAAACATTCCCCCTCGGAATATTTGCTATATAGTAAACCTTCCCCCATGATACCTTACTATATATAGTAAATATTCCCCCGGGGGAAAAATTTACTATATACCAAACATTCCCCCATCCGTAGCCTATCATCCCCCGGATATTTTGCTATATAGTGAATGTTCCCCCTTAATCCGGATAATTACTATTGATTCGGAATTTATCATCTTAATCGTGTTAAGGCCTGTTTTTTTTTATTCTCAAACTTGTTTATGGTTAAAAACAACCTGAAACATGTTTAAATCATGAACCATAAACATGCTTAAAATAGGTTAAAAAAAACGCAATGGTTGAAGAACAATATTTAAGAGAAATTTTCCAGTTCATTGATTATTTTTTAACAAAGTAAAATTAATATATATTCTTCATTAACAAATAAAACATTTCAACTCTTAAACACACAAACAAAACAAAAACAACACAAACAACAACAAATAAAATAATTTAATTCTTTATAAACAAATACAACAAAGTAGAATGTCAATAAACAACTTGGAAATGGGTCTATAATACACAGATGCTCCTATTACAAGCATATACTGGTAATTAACAACGTTCAAGCATATTCAACCGTACTTCGATCCCGGTTAACATGTTCTTTAACCATTTAACCGCATGGTTAAAACCATATCGTAAAAAAACACTCAACCATAAAAAAGTTTAAAACCAGGTTAATGGTTAAAAAAACAACAGGCCTTTAATTTTAAATGCTATATACTATTAATTATATCCGGTTATGATTGAAAGGTAAAAAAGCACATGCTTTGCATTCAAAAAAAATGTACGGAGCCATTTTGCAGTATTTGAAAAACTTGACAATAGGTAGGAAGGTTTACTATGCGGAATAAATACTATATAGTAAATCTTCCGGGGGGTTAATCTACTATTGGGGAAAGTTTACTCTATGACACCGGTCCTTACACATATGCAAAAACTATCATATTAATGCCAAGTATATGATAAATGTATTCATTAGCAACTATGCATCATCTTTTTTGTTACCTGCTTTCATAAGTCAACACAAACTTACTTTTGCCATCCATCCAGACCTCGAAAAAGTCGTTCCATGATACTTTTAAATCCAACATTATATCTTTCTGTGCATGATAATATAAGGACACCATGACATCTTTAGGATTTCTAATCATATGAACGATCTTACGTCTATTTTCTATGTGTTTATGTGGAAGGTATTGAAATTGAAAGTGAGTATCAAGTATCCTAGGCGATGGAAGCGACTCGGTAATAGATAAATCTGGTAGTGTTTCTAACATCGTATTTGTCTTGGCACTCTTTTCTAATTCCAGTGTGTTATTCACCAACATTTGTATTATTTCGTAGATCCAGTGTGTACCTGAAAAAAAAAGGCATATTTCGAATGAACCCCATTTACTTAAGATATAATTAGTGAACCAGGAATCGCCTACCCGTCAGGAGCATCTGCTTGTATATCCGTTTTTATGTAGGGTTGCTGTTGGTCTATTTTCAGATGTTTGTGTAGTGTTTTTGTGGATGATATTTGCATGAAATTGTAATTGAATCAAGTCAAAAATGTAACCGTAGTAGTATATAAGAGGTTTTTAAGTCGCATTTTCGGTGGTGGTGCGTGGTGGTGGTGCTACCGGAAGTGACGTCACCGGAAGCGGCCCTGATCGGAAGTGACCAGAAGAGGCCCTGACCGGAAGTGACCGGAAGTGACGATGTGACGTGACCGAAGTTCACGTGACCCCGTAGGGGTTCCTTCGGGTATGCGCATGCGCAACTGGAAGTGGGGGTTTCCCGCCCTTTTTTCGGGTGTTTTGACCGGAAATGACGTTACCCCGAAAGGGTGGAAAGGTGCGCGCATGCGCAAACGGAAGTTGGGGTTCATGCCCTTTTCTTGGTGCGCGCATGCGCTACCGGAAGTGGTGGTTTCCCGCCCTTTTTCCCCGTACTTTTTTCGGTTTCCCCGTTAGTGACGTCACGGAAGTATGTTCTGCGCTTTTTTCTTACTATAATAGTAGTACAGTAGTACAAGTCCCATGGCTACCTGTGACCGAATGTCACGTGACCCTCGATGGGGTTCCTTGATGGGGGTGTGCGCATGCGCAACTGGGAAGTTGCGCAATATCCGCCCTAGTGGGACATTTTCACCGGAAGTGTCCCCTTGGGGTGTTCTCTAGGACGTCCGCGTCTATCATTTTCTAGCCCTTTCACTGGTTATCTGCCCCTTTTATTTTCATATAATATTCAATAATGGTTTTCACTTACGGTGTTTTCGGCTATATTGTGTAGTACTTCAAGGTTGTCCGCGTTCTCACTATGGGGGTACTAAATAACTTAAGAGTCAAATGAATGAAATGGTACATTTGAAAATTTCCAGATTTTGTCTTCTTTCGTATTGTGGGTGGAATTTCAACGTTATTGCTGCTGCTTATCTGGGGTAAACGTGTATGGCTGCTGCTGCTGATCTTACTTTTCTTCCATAATTTCACCATCTTTTCACTATTTTCTTCTGTATTTTCCAAATCTTTTCACTATTCAACTTACTTTTCTTCCATATTTTCCATATCTTTTCACACTATTTTCTTCTGTATTTTCCCTATCTTTTCGGTATTTTCTTCCGTATTTTCCAAATCTTTTCACTATTCAACTTACTTTTCTTCCATAATTTCCCTATCTTTTCACTATTCAACTTGCCTTTCTTCTGTATTTTCTATATCTTTTCACTATTCAACTTGGGTTTCTTCCATATTTTTCATATTTTTTCACTATTCAAATTGACATTCTTTCCTTTGAAGTACTACACAACATAGCGGAAACACCGTAGGTGAAAACCATTATTTAATATTATATGAAAATAAAAGGGGTAGATAACCAGGGAAAGGGCTAGAAAGTGATAGACGCGCACGTCCTAGAGAACACCTCAAGGGGGCACTTTCGGTAAAAAGGTCCCACTAGGGCGGATATTGCGCAACTTCCGGGTGCGCATGCACACACATCCCAAAGGGAATCCCTTCGAGGGTCACAGTTAGCCATGGTACTTCTACTACTGTACTACTATTATAGTAAGAAAAAAGCGCGGGAAACAGAACAAAAAGTACGGAAAAAGATATGGAAAAAAATACGGGAAAAAAGTACGGGGAAAATCTGGGCATGCGCAGAACATACTTCCGTGACGTCACTGCCGGGGAAAGCGAAAAAAAGTACCGGAAACCCCAACTTCCGGTTGCACATGTGCGCACTCTTCCACCCCTATGGGTAACGTCATTTCCGTTCAAAACATCCGAAAAAAGGGCGACAAAGCCCAACTTCCGCTTGCGCGCACCCTGCACCCCCTCTTCGGGCTAACGTCATTTCCGGTCAAAACACCCGAAAAAAAGGTGGACCCCCAACTTCCGGTTGCGCATGCGCGCACACGAGGGAACCCCTTCGGGATCATGTGACCTTCGGTCAAAACACCCGAAAAAAAGGCGGAAAACCCCTACTTCCGGTCACTTCCGATTAGGGACGCTTCCAGTCACGTGACTTCCGGACACTTCCGATTAGGGCCGCTTCCGGTGACGTCACATCCGGTAGCACCACCACCACGCCCCACCACCGCAAATGCTACTTTAAAACCTCTTATATACTACTAACAGTATATGTAGAGATATTGTTCCATTCAAATGGGTATACAACCGCCTCAGTGGTATAATGGTTAGCCTGCTTGCCTCAAGTGTGGTAGATCGTGGGTTCAAGCCCCGAACGGGTCAAAATAAAGACTATAAAATTAGTATTTGCTGCTACTCCGCTAAGCACGCATCATTAAGGAGAAACAGCAAATACTGGTTAGCTCGGAATCAGGATAAAGTGTCCGAGTGGGGCGACATGGCTATCCGCGGCGGACTGTTGATTCAGTGAGCTAGTACTGTAAAAAGGCAACTAAGCATGTTGGTCTGGTACAAAGCGGACATCATCATCATTTCATTGAAATTAACTTGTTCTCGCCCTGATATAGCTGAAAAATTGCGGAGTTGGCGTTAAACAACAATCACTCACTCACTGTTCCATTAAAATGTGTATACTGATGATTCTCGACGCCAGAAAACAAAACACATAGAATTGGTCGATGACCATTAGTCTCTTCTTAATATCACATCAGCAGTGAATTCAGTATTAATAAAACAAAATATTGGACTTCAGCATACTGTTTTCTATATACGTCTAAGTAAGTGGCTACCGTACACTATATCTCCCTCATTGGATTTCAAAGTTACTTGAAATATTAGATTAATACTATATATTCATATACGTCTGAAAATTTAACCTAACAGTGTTGAAATTAGATTTTTGAAATATTTTTTGTACTCCGTCGACAGGATTTGAACTCGCACCATTGTTCGCTCTATGAAATGACAGTGGTTGGCATTGAAGATCAACCAATCGATGCTTCTTGCATTCAATTCCATTGTCTATTTTTCCACAGGTAATAATCTTTAATCCTCGCTGTGATTGTCACTTTTAAATATACGACTTTCATGAGATTTCACTACTTCAACTGCTGCCAAATATGTTTCATATGACACCTGCAAAAAAAGTGCACTCGACTCGCAGCAGCAAGTGATAAAGTTTACCAGATGCTTGCCCATGGTCGGTGGTTCTCTCCGGGTAATCCAGCTTCTTCCACCACTAAAATTGATCATGATATAGCTGAAATATTGCTGGCTGAAAGTGGCGTTAAACACCAAAAATCAATCAATCAATCATGTGACACCTGCATTTTAAGAAGCCAAGCTCAAGCTCTTGGAGAAATTCAGTTCTGGCAACATTTTTGTTGTATGGTTTGACCAGATTCTGATCTTTATATTGGTCCCTTCAACTAGTGTTTTGCCACTAGTGGCTCATGAACTGCTTTCCCTGCAGGTTTCGTGTTGAAGACTCTATATATTTCTGCGTAGTGCATTGTCAATCATTGTTCGCCTTATTGTTCATTGTCTTTTGGCCATTGCATAGTATGTTCTTTTTCGATTTACCCGCTTCTGTTCACTCCTTTGGTATCTCAAACTTGCTTTTACCTTTATTTTGATACTCGACATCTATACGAAGAGTTTGAAGATACCAAAGGGGCAATAAAATCCGTATATCGACGAAGAACAGACAACACAATGAACAAAAGAAAAAGGACAAATGGACAAACAACGATCTACAAAACATACACATAGAACTAAAGATCGAGAAACTCACCTGATTTAACATGTGTACAGATCAGAATATCTGATTCTCTTGACGTCAATGCCATAATTTCCTTTATTGCCTTTTCAGCTCCTTTAACTCTAAATGGCATGAATGTTGGCCACTTGATACCATCATATTCAGGACAGGGAATGATCTCAAAATTTGACACCATCTCCTTGATCTGTTCTGGGTTCATACCCATAAGACTGTGTGGACCCAGATTCTTCATAAGACTTTGTGGACTAGGATTCATTGTTACTGTATTTATAACTAAAACATAGGAGTGTTAATACCTTAATCATCGTTTAACAAAATGTACGGTAGCTCATGACATCTATAATTGTATGACGTTAATGTACAATACATGGTACATACCTATTACCTACATATTGTGTTGGTACAAGACTTTGTATCAGGTCAAGCCTGTTGTGTGAACCAGTATCACTACGAGTCGCACAGATTTGTGCCTGATTAAGGTTATTCCAGAAACGAGCCGTGCACACTAGTTTAGATATCTCTTTTTTAAACTTTAGTTGGCAAATACCAGCAGAAGATTTAGTTTAACATTTGATTCTGTTGGAAATGTGTACAAACATATCCTGTAAAATGGCATGATTTATCGCATGAAATCAAATATTGTTTGTTTATTTAGAAAAACCGAAAAAAATCTTATAACAGGACTAACGATTATTCACCCTCTCCTAATTCCAGACGTGGTCGTGATCGCATGGTAGTTGGCTTTACAACTCTCTGTGCAATTAGTACCTATCACGACTAAAGTTGTGAGTTCGAACCCAGTTCATGGCGAGGTTTACTCGATACAAAGCTATGTGATATACAGTTTTAGTTTGTCAGTGACTTGCGACAGGACGAAGGTTTTTCCCTGGCTACTCCGGTTTCCTCCACCAATAAAACTGATCACCATGATACAACTGAAATATTGTTGAAAGTGGCGTTAAACACCAAAACCAACCTAATTCTAGGCAAATCACAAGAATATGTCAGTAAAAATAAATTCAAACATACGATGATACAGACAGCGATTCGAAGAAGCTAGCATAAGGGCATCGTAGATTCATTATTTGCTACAGTTTAAATATATGAACCTACCCCAAGGTATAAGTTATGATAAAGTGTGTGTGTGCTGCCAAACAAAAGAAACTTACCAAGGGACATCAAAATTAAAACACACGCAAACTTCATTTATTTAGAAAAACAACTTAAACTAGTCAATCTGTGCTTAACTGAATTTAAAACTACATCGTGTTTAAGAATTGCATGTTCATCATTTACATAGATAAAACCATATGTTGCGATATTATCAGTACAATTCTGCTCTATTCTATACATTTAAACAATAATGTTTCCAGATCGTGACATGCCGATTTCACCAGAAAATTTGCAAACATTTAGCGCGGGACCCGTAGCATATGATAAATCTACAATATGACACTGGAGTGGACATATTTTTTTTTATCCCCGGTTGCTTCAAATCCTATGTGTCTTGTTGAATCCATAAAATATGCCGAAACACCTATATGGTTGAACTTCCAATACATTTATCTTTTATATGGATTTAACAACACAGACTTGAAGCGACCAGGAGTATAAAAAGATGTCGACCCATATAGTTGTGGGTGAGTGAGTGATTGCTTAACGCCAATTCAGCAATTTTTCACCTATATCATGGCGAGAACCAGTTAGTTTTCAATGAGATGATGATGCCCGCTTTGTACTAGACCAACACAATTAGTTGGACTTTTATAGTGCTAGCTCACTGAAACAACAGTCCGCGGATAGACATGTCGCCCCACTCGGACACGATATCCTGATTTCGAGCCAACCAGTCTTTGCTCTTTCTCCTTAATGCTGCGTGCTTTGCGGAGAAGCAACAAATACCAATTTTATAGTCTTTGGTTTGACCCGCCCGGGACTCACTCACGATCTACCGCACCCGAGGCGAGCACGCTAACCATTACACCACCGATGCGGTTCCCTTGTTTGTGTATATGGATTGATATTATTAGTGACATACGTGGATAGTCAACACGGCCCTGTGATGTCGCACTTACTTCAATAAAATATATAGTGTACATTATTACAGGTTGGGTACTGAACACTGATTTACATATTTTTAGTTAGTTGATAGAGCAGTACATATTTTCAGTTAGTTGATAGAGCAGTACATATTTTCAGTCAGTTGATAGAGCAAAACGGTTACCGGGTATTTAAACATGTCAACAACAGCGCGCTAAATATTGATCCTACAACACTTGTCATTGTAAACAACATCGTGCTACATAATAACCCTACCAAGGATTTATATAGTACTATATAAATCCTTGACCCTAACAATCCGACGTCGGGAAAACGTTGTCACAACGTTATACTTTACGTAGTCACAACGTAATATTGTTACGTCGTCACAACGTACTTTAGTGGACTCCTCAGCACGTAAATACGACCATCCACACAACGTTGTCACAGCGTAATATTACGACGTTGTCATAGTGTTGTGGTATGGTCATATTGCGACTAAACTCCTGTTTTATTGGCGAGGAACTCATTGTCAGATGCTTAATCCTTCAGTTAGGGAAGCAATGTACCACTTAATACCACATGTTTTCTCTCATACTAATCTAGCCAATGTCAATTTTATATGCCTAAGCATTTCTAGAAACATTGTCATCATAGTTTACATAATGTAAAGCATATCACTGCATTATTTAGTACTGCATACCTTGATCTGTGAAATATTATTTCAATGAGTGTGTGGGCCCAGGTGGCTCAACGAGTTAGGTCGTTGGATCTAACAACTCATACAAGCCTATCACCAATACGGCGTGGGTTCGCGCCCGGCTTTGTAAATTACAAAAAAGGGTGCACTCGACTTGCAGCCGCAAGTGATAAAGTTTATACCAGTTGCTTGCTCATGATCGGTGGTTCTCTCCGGTTTCCTCCACCATTAAAACTGGTCGCCATAATATAACTGAAATATTGTTGAAAGTGGCGTTAAACACCAAAAATCGAATCAAATCAATGAGTGTGCTTTTCAGAATTAAATTTTAGACAACAAAAGCCACAGGTACAATTTTAAGCATTTTAAAAGTTAGTTAACTTTATAGCACTGTGAAGA
Organism: Gigantidas platifrons; assembly: GCA_002080005.1. Taxonomy (NCBI): domain Eukaryota; kingdom Metazoa; phylum Mollusca; class Bivalvia; order Mytilida; family Modiolidae; genus Gigantidas; species Gigantidas platifrons. Next base: position 58,094 of record MJUT01057853.1, read on the forward strand.
TATGTTGAAAGCCTAA